>VYZV01025326.1:52719-63220 GCA_013401275.1 Pandion haliaetus
AAAAAAAAAAAAAAGAGAGAACCCAAAAAAACAACCACCCAACCCAAAAAACTACCACACACCAAAAAGTCCAAGTAAGAGCATTAACAGATCACTCAAAATTGAAAACTGTTTTTCCGTTATTGCTTCTTTCTACTTTATAATGCCTGGCCCACCCACCTTCCATGACTTCTGGCTCTACTACTTTGTTACTGCTAATAAGGAAGGGCCTTCTCTCCCAGCTCCATGCTCTCTCATTGCTTTGTTACCTGCACCGTTGCTGCCAGCCAGACCATTAGAGTACTCTTCTGTTCCACTGAAGCTCAGGAAAGAGGCACTGTCACCTGGATGCCGAGAGCTGATATGCCTGGAGAAAAACAAAATAGCCTGTATTATACAAACTTTCCTCACTCATGCCATTCCTTGCTTTTAACAAGGGCTGATATAACAAATAACAAGTAATCAGCCTGCCATCTCAGCTGAGCCAGTGGTGAAACCATGCTCTTAATGATGTTTGCAGAGATGGTAACAGGCACAAAAGCAGCACAGAGAAAGCCATAACAACATTCTGCATCTGTCCGTATGTGTTTGTTCTTTGTCTCTAGCAATAACCAATGCACTGTCTGCAGGACAGTGGACAACCAGCTACTCACATACCTCCCAGGAGAGAAATAAAACTTAGCTAGTTATTTACANGCTAGTTATTTACAGAGCTGATTTCATGGTCTATAAAACCAATATTCCAGACTGAGCAAATTGCTTTGGATGAGTACATCATCCAGAGATGACAAAAGAAGACTTATCAAGAATATGAACAAGATTGGCACTAATAACAAGATACTTTACCACACTTGGATGTACTCATGAAATAATAAAAAGGCAATCTTTTTTTTTAAAAGTAGAACTAGGGAACAAAGTTGGTGAGGATGATGCAATATTAAAATTATGCAACACAGAAAGAGATTATTCTAAAGGACAATACAAAGTATAAGACAGGACAACAATTTCCCTATAAAAGAGAGAAAAAAACCCAAACGTGAAAGACTAATTAGGCAATGCAATTCCCTGAAGGAATTCTTGAAGATAGCAGGAAAAAAACCTCTGAAAATTAAAAAGGCAGAGGATACCAGCAGTGTACTCACTCACCCTGGACATCCAGAAACAGTATGTAACATGAATTTCTATAAGCATGCAAGATGAAAGAAACACATAGCAGGAAAGATACCAAAGTTAATGATGAAACAAACTCATTGGCAATTCTAAAGTTGCCTAAGCTACAAAATGGTTTTGGTAAACATCTAATGAGTGAAAAACACAGACGAAATGTTGTCAGTAAAAGAATAATCAGATAAAAACCAGGTAAGACTACCTGGAGATTAAAGAACAACTGTGAAGCTTGAAAAATGGCCTAGGTGAAGTGAATGATCTAATTTCTCTCACTGTAAAAACAGCCTCCCCACAACCATGCCACATCCAGTAACACTGGGATCTTTTTCGCTTCTCGGAGCCAACAATCAATATAAGCTCCCGACACTGACCAAAGCCTGTTTTTCAAAAGAAAACTAGTTTACGAACACAGGTATTTTCATTTGCAATCCACCCCTGATGTTTATGATGGCTGTATTTCTTACCAGCATGGGGAAGACAAGACTGAATGGATAGCACTGAAATTGCTCAACAGTTACTGTGAGGCAAAGCTATGCCCTGTGCTAAAAAATGTTCTATTCTGGGATGAAGGTCACAGCTATTGGGATAGCAAGTGAAGAATTAAAGACACAGGCTTTTTTAAGGCGATTTTGAACAATTCCATGAATGATGCATTGTATTGCATGCGCACTGCAAGCCCTCTGTGATAAATGACCATCTTCCACAAATTAGGGGAGGTAAACCTTCTCCAGCCTTGCCAAAAGAGCTTTATATCTCAAAATAAAAGTATATATTGCATATGTGGCACTGACACAACAAACTATTAAAATTAAAGATCACAACCTGTAGCTGCCTTACTGTAACATATATAAAATTTTAAGGAAAGGGGATGTTCATGCAAAGTCTACACAGATTCATCCTAAGTACCTCACCTGCCAGTTGCCTCATGGTAAGCCAGTTCCAGCAGCTCAGCAGAGGAATGTATCAAATCCTGCTGCCCGTTGCCCTGCATTTCTGCCATATTCTGACGGGTTTGATGGTGGATCTGGATAGCTTCTCCTGATGGACCTACACAGTTACAGTTTGATCATTAATCGCCACATCTGAATTGATTCCTCAGTCGCTTGTACCCTCCTTTTGTCAACAATGCAGGCAATGCTAACTAATGGAAATTAAGAAAGCATCTTTACGAAATCTTCAAAGACTTGAACCTCCGGCATCTTCTCTGAAGCCGGCGAAGCAGAGTATTCTTTAAAACATTTTGGAGGGCCTACTTACAAGGCGCTAAACAAATATGAGAACAATTCAGCACCTGAAAGTCAACCCAAATTACAGTTACGATTCACTTCAACAGCCTCCATCTACTCTAAGATTGTTCCACAGTACCTGGTACTGCAAGTTTGCCAATAGATGGTAATATTTTCGAAAAAAGGATCTCCGATTTATCAAGCCTATACACTTAGTTCAGCCTCTGTTACAGCGCAGAGTACTTCGAGACACGAGAGTTCACTTTGGTTCTCTTGTTGTGTTAATGCTCGGACAAGGAAAAAGTAACCGCAATCTAATATGCTATGAAACAGACTTACCCACAGGAAAAGTGTGCATCCAGCGCCTCCTGTTAGATGTAAGTTTCATGGGCATGCGAGATGGGGCAAACGGGTTTATCAGTGCTCGCTGGGGTGTATATCCCCCAGGCCGAATGTGCAGCATGGATTCTGCACTGCCAACATGGAACCTCCCAGGGGCACTGGAGTCACGTTGCTGAGACTCCAGCATGTTCTCAAGGGCATCTAGAAAACACAACTTAAAGTCAGCATGAGATCATGCAGAAGCCAAGCAAAAGAGAATTAATTGCCTAGGAATATAAAAAGATTCCCCAGGGTAAGTGGGAATAAGGAGAGCTGAGGAGTAGGCAGGGAGAGCAGCTGAAAGCAAGTTACAAAGTAAACAAGAATCCAGACAAGAAAGAGTATTATTTCATCTGCCACTACAGCATTGCTGTATACTGTGTCACTTTATACTAAATGAAGCCATAAAGAAACCACTTGCTAAGTCAACTATGAAAAATTACTCAGAGCTTTGAGAATTCCTGAGAAATCAAAAGACTGACACACCAGAAACTTCAGGATGACTACCAAAAACATAGCAGAAGCTACAACTGAGCAACATACGCCTTTTTTGTAACATTCAAATTTGACCACTGAAATAAGGGATTACTTCCAGAAGACATGGGACATGATCTCAGCAAGCTAGCAGTTAGTCACTACTATTCAATGTAGAAAAGAAGTGCAGTCATTTAGAAATAGGAGAGAGAAATAAACCAGATGACTAAGTAGTAATTACTCTGTTCGACAAACGGAAATCCCAAAGAGAAGGAAGGGTCTCATTTACCACTCTATACTGCCAAGTAGAACATGTGAAAACCCTCAGTTACTCTGACTCTTCCCTCCCCACCAGTCCTATTCCACACACATCCCCATCCAGTTGCACACCTTCAGCTGGGTCACAAGACTATCCTTCGAAATAAAGGAGTAACAGAAATACAAAAAACAAAAAGTGTATATTAACTGACAGCAGGAGAAAACATGAAAGGTAAATGTAATGTGAAGTACACTGTGTGACAGTAGTTCCACACCAGTAAATCCAGTTCCTGTAACAGGATGAATATGGTATCAGGTGTCATATAGCATGACATAAAAACCCCATAAAGAGCCCTCAGGGATAGTATTTTACAGAAGATCAAGCAATTGCAGGAGGAATACAATTTACCTAGAAATTGAGCTGGGTTTGTAGAAGATACTGCTTACTGTCTGAGAATAAAATTAAACTGGAAGGAAAGAAAGGAGACTGCCAGCACTGCTAGTACACCAAGATAGCTCAGCAGTACATTGTCAAAAGGAAAGATCCAGAAAGTGACTCTTAATGACAACAAATCCCTATAGAGAGGTTATAAGCAGGGTCCCCCAGGGCTCGTTACTAAGGCCAATTCTCATTTGACAGATTATAGGTGACCTGGATAATAAAAAGCTACTTGTGTATGTCCACATTTGCAGGCAGGCACAGGAGAATAGTCAAATATTAAAGGCGGCAATAGACAAGGGAAAAGAGCAGATCAGTGTCAGGACACTTCTATGTAGGACAAGCCAATAAAAAAAAGCAATGGAATTGGACAAGGATAACAAACGGAGAACACACACCCAGCCGTAGCTGACACTGTGGAAAAGGTGTACCATGCATACTAATATAAGCACCATCTCCCCTGTGCTGGCCTGGCAGTAGCCAACACAAACTTCCATCTTCTCTCTCCCCTCTCACCACCTAAGGTACTTTCCCATCTGCCTTAGGCTGACCTCTGGTGCTGGTATAGCCCAAAGAGCTGCTGACTTCACACTGGTGCAGATGAGGCCGTGGAATCATCAGGATGTTGGAGATCTTGCCCAGTGAGCTGTCATCAGAAGCCTGGCTCCTCACCTCCTCTGGGGGCAGCGTGCGGCTCTGCAGAGAAGGGCTGCATGAGACGTCGTAGGAACTAGAGCTCTTTCTGGTGCGACTTTCTCTCTCCCTCACAGACCTGCTGAAAATAAACACATATGTCCACTAATATGAAAAAGAGATTAATTCCTGGGTTATCAAGGGGCTTGAATGGGCCCAAGTCATGTAAGAGACTCAATACTCAATAGGTGAACTCAAGAAGACTACAGGGAAACTATCACTATTTTTTTTACTATGTGGGTACTATATAGTTTTGTACATCATACAATAGCAGAACAGAACACTAAAATGCTTCCAGAACAACAGCTGTGAAAAAAGCATGCTTGACTCTTTATGCAGTTCTACAGACACCACACCAAGCTGGTAATACAGATGTGATCTAGAAGATACTAGACCTGAGCCTACAGTGCTAGGAACACATAGCTACAGGGAAACTACTTAGAATTATTAACGACATTAAAATTATACTGGCATCTTCCAGCATGGATTTCTACAAGCTGCTTGTATTAAAAAGCAAGTTCCTCAGATTTAGGCAATACTACTGAAAGAAGAAAAGCAAAAAAAATACTTCAAAAAAAGTTCATCAATCAGTTTTCAATTCCTGAAAAAGCACTAAAATTTATAGGTTGTTCAATGAATTTGGCCAGGACCTGAGAATAATTAGCCTTTCTTCTCACATGAAAGACCATGGGATATTTGAGAACCTGCACTCAGCTTCTCTGTTTCTTCTCTCATTCAGAAAGGCATCATTTTCAGAGAAGATTCCCCACCACTTTATGTTCAGCACCAGTTACTAAGCAGTACATCAACCTAATGCTGTTTCTATAACTCTGTGCAAGTCTATTGTGCAAGTACTTTCTTATCGAGCTTGCAAAATCTGCTAGGAACTTAGCAAGGGAGACTAGCTTCATTCTATTTCAGACAAAATTAAAGATATAAGGAAAAAGTATACTTATGCCTCTTCTTAGATCCTACGCGCTATCTTAGAAGTAAAATACCAGACAACCAGACATAAATACTAACTACAGATAAAGCTTTTTGTTCAACTGGAAGCACGTGGAGCTTAATTCTCCTTGTATGTCTCAAAGCATTTTATGCATCAACCATAACACAGCTACTCTAGAACTGGTACACTCACAAGCCTCCTACCTGAAAGTAGTACAGCGCTGGGCTCTGGACGGGCCTGGCAGTCTGAACACCTGGGCATCATAGCCATCATAATCTACCTGGATAGGCAGGGCATTCTCAGCATCTTTTGGAGCCCCTAATGCTGAAATAAAAGTCATATAGCAGTGGAACCTCTTTCAAGAATGTTGAAGATCTGCAAGTTAGAAGTATCCAACTCTCACCACTAAGAAAAGTGTCTATTCCAAAAGAAATCACACACAAAAGTCTCATGAGCAGAACGGCTGGAGCAGCTCAATTATCAAAGTTGGTGCCTCTGAATCAGGGTTACTGAGGCCCCAATATCTGTCCCCCATACATCCAAGACATTAAATTAATAATCAACAAATCAATCCTTGTACTAACAGATGCCTCAAGTTCCCTCATGAGGGAACTGCACGTTTTAAAGCATCTTTGAAAGAATGGACAGACTCACTTATAGAATGTACACTTTCTTGAAACGAGGTGGTATTAGAAGAATGCAGGCATCTCCCACTGTAATTCTGTGGCCATAGCACTGACAACATCCCAACCCAGTGAATGCCCTCCTGTCCTACTCCCACGAACAGTACTGCGAGAACACCAGGCTGACACCATCTATTCCTCTAGCCAGGTGACAAGCAGCCAGGGCAGAAACTCACCCCTCCGTATTAGTTATTTGCCAAGAAGGCAATTGACATATGCACATTAACATCCTGGATAACGACTATGTGGTTTTGATGGTTTTGACCCTTCCCACAACTCATCAGTAATGTTTTTACTGAAGTGTCATTGTCTTACTACAGCTGTTTGTTAGTTTGGGAGTCAGTGGGCTAGATCATTCCAGAACAGAATTACTCACAGGCATCTCGGTTATTTTTTGCTTTCTCAGTCAGTGGCTGGAGGATCCAACAAAGGAAGTGTGAAGTGACCAAAAAAACAAAAAAGAAAAAAAGGAGAGAGCAAGACAAAAGACAGAGAGAAGGGAGACAGTCAGCATGTTCTAAGGAAATATCCCCCACTGTGATCAAGCATCAGACTTAAAGTTTATCTTGCTAACTCAGTGAGGCAGCGAGACCACTTCAGAAATATTAAATACCAATAGGGGTCACAAATCTGTGTAAAAAACACATTTTTGTCAACACCTTTCTTCCTCTCCATGGAGTTCTTCGTTACACAATGAAACTCTAATTTTTATGGTGGTTAAAACATTTCTCACCTAGTTTCATCCCAGAAAGGAAAGACCTACGAACTAGACCCTCATTCACATTCCCTATAACAACCATTACAGCTTTGCTTTCGCTGTCTCTTAACACAGAAACTTGGTTACAGCTGTTTGAATACTTGCTAGAAAGATTCTGACGCTTGGCTGAGAAAAGCTATCTGACAAGATAAATCAGAAAGATACCTACTTTCCTTCCTGCCAGCTTGATCCGTGGAGTGAAGCTGTTACACAGGAGCTGGCTTTTGGATGTGTAGAAACTGAAAAGAAAAACAGGGTGGCTCAGCTGTCTTCTAAGAATTGAACATAGTTGGTTAGCTCCACAGGAAACAGCCCATGAATTTGAGCTAGCTATTAGACGGAGAAAAGGGGATGCATTCCTCTGCATAAGACAACATATGGAAAACACTGACAGATGATTAACTTGAGAGAAGCCACTCTTTCCTTAAAGACCAGCCTTTGATTCCCATACAGCCTCATTAATATGCTTACATCTGCATTCCCCAGTTCACTTCCTCTTCCTACAGAAAGGTATCCACTTTCACTGTCTATACAGTACTGCGCAGTTTACACGACTATCTCCCTAATTTACATGACAATAATTACTCACATCAGCTACTTGAAAACTACAGAACTCCTCCCATTTGAAATAATTTAGTCATTAAGATCTGTTTCTTGTTATTTGACTCTTAAATCCTGCCTTATTATAAGCCAAACACCTTTTTCGTCCATGGCAAAGACCAGATGCCTTCCAGCCACTTGAAAATACTGAGTATAAGAAAGCCATGAACAGTAATTGGTCAGGACAGTCAATTAATGCATGCAGATAGAAGAAGGTATTAAAAGAGAGAGAAAAAAAAAATCCTACAGCAGAAAAAGAACTGAGGAGGAGGTAGTTTTCATCCTGAGTCCTGATCTCTACGTGTAGGGAAAGAAGAGAGAGTATTATGGCACGGAATGTTTAACAGAAAGGAAACCTACCATCTCTTAAGAGGAGTGGAAGCAGTGTAACACTGAGCCTCAGTGTTTCCTGCAACTGTTCCAACATGTATGCATGTTATCCACATCTTCTCTACCCGTAACTCTTCATCTGAGATGTATTTGTTTTCACTAATAACCAATCTAGTTGAAGTGATTGTACTTTTTGTTTAGCTTCCTGACTTCCTTCAAGCACAGCTAAAGGCTAGAACTAAGTTAGCTGGAGAGAGAACTTAAGATCAAGACCACTTCCTCTGCAAGTTGCCTATCATGTCTGATATGTTGCATTAATGCCCAGAGTTCTGCAAAGACCATTCCTAATTCCGCAAGACTACTGTAATATATGTTTTTGCCTCACAAGGAGAGCAGAGGAAATAAACAATGAAAGAAGAGAATTCAACAGATTACAAAGAGGAGAGGAAAGCAAAGCAGAAGTGTTTAGCAAAGGCTGATAGAGCTCACCTACCTATGGTTTATCCAGTGTGGAATATTGTAGTCATCACCCAATCTGGAGTCACCAGGTCCACAGCGATTATGGAGCTGTAAGAGTAATTCAGAAGCATAGCAACTAGTTGTGTCTATCTAGTCAAAAAAGTAGTACCATTTCCAGTAGCAGCAGAGAGAAGGGAAAAGAAGCATGCATTACCTTAAAGAGTGGTACAGCATGCAGTGGTTGTTCTCCCATGCATACCAAGTCCACACCTATCCCTGTAAACAAAGAACGGTAGAGTTCAGCTATGTACCAAGCAGGACTGATATACTAAGCTAAAACAGATCATCAACTTGAGCTGAAGACCCAACTTGTATTCATACCAGATTTTAAGACGTAATTGTACTGAAAATGGTAGCTAACAGTCCTGTGGCATGGTTACAAACCAACAGTGCCATTGGGGATGTAAGAAATGTTTCTTCTAAGCAAATGCAAGTCATGCAAGATTACCCTTTAAGGGAAAGGTCTACATGGACAGATGAAGTTCTGTATCACAAACAAAAGAAATTAAATGCCTATAAGGTCTCTCAAAATCTGCCCATTTCAATATGAAGCGCAGACACAAGTCTTCCAGCTGTAAACCCTCTTTCCAGAGTACACAAGTTACAATAGATACTTTTTTATAGCAAGAAAAGGTTAGAGCTTTTCCAAATATATCTGTTTGCCTTCATAAAGATTGCACAGTATCACTAGTTATTTACCATTGTCTATCATCCGCTGTTTGGTTAGAATCATAAGGAGTCGATCAACTTCAAATACACCCACACCTGGTGTGATAACCACAGACATCTGGCCAGTCCGGTCAAAGTTCCGGTTTATGTAATGCTTGTCAAACACTAAGAGAAAGAATTAGGGAATACTTTAAAAGAAAAAAGATGCTGGGTGTTTGGGGTTTTTTTCTAAGAACAAAGGAGGTGACTATTAACAGTGGTATTAAACAAGTTTCCACAAAGCACATGCAAGCATGCGAGGGCTTGTATATAGCCTTGTCCAACCAATAAATGTTAATAAAGCTACAGGTGAGAGATGAGTTAGAGCAGAAGAGAAGAAAAGATGGGAACCAGATACATAAAAAGGAATATTTTTTCTCATATGCTTAGCGTTTCCTTTATAACATCTAAAAAAAAACCCCAAAAAACCCCAACAATGTCAAGTCCATTACTAATCATTTAAATAACATCCTGTACTCCCTCCCATGGGAGTAACAAGAGAGTCGTTATGGTGACTGAACAACATCTGATGTACAGAATCACAAAAGGGAGATCTTTGGAGAGCCCTTCCAGCCCATCAAATCCATCTCCCTGCTAAAAAAAGATGGATCAGGTTCACCTAAATCACGTCTGATCTAACCTAATTTTGAAATGGTTCCATAATTTAAAATTTCAACTTCTATCCCAAGAGGTTCTCATACAGATACACAGCTGGAAGAAAAACTTTCATCCTAAGAAGGCCCTGTAAATGGTTCCTGAAGCCTGAAATACCCAATCCTCAGTTATTTGAGAGCCACTGGTTTTCCAGAGACACACGAGACAATTCTTCTGAGGCTGAAAATGATAACCTAACCATTTAATATTCCCCTCCTCTTCACAGTGTTAGGGAACAGGCAACAGAAGTCAACACCCATTTATTGGCAGCTGCTTTAACGGTTCTTCTCCTGTGTGTTTTTACCCATTGTTTATAACTTACCATTGAATGAAAGATTTATGGCCTCCAGGTAGTTCCCTTGTGCCGAGGTAGAATTGTAACCTGGAGGGAAGCCCTCTGGACAAGTGTTCAGAAGGAAAAAAAGGAAAAAGTTATCATCTCTGTATAGACCAGCTTTAAAAAAAAATTTAAAAAAACCCCCAAAAAACAAACAAAAAAACCCCAACAACACCCAAACAAACCAAAATAAAACTGCATTTGTAGTAAATCCTATCACTCCAACAAATTACAGGCAAAATTGGTATTGGTATATCTCACAGAAGGACCCAAGCAAAATAGCCAAGCCAGGAGAACACTAAGTAGTACAATACCAGACTCCAACTGAAACTAGAGAGTTTACAGACAAC
>VYZV01025349.1:17705-43643 GCA_013401275.1 Pandion haliaetus
GGGTGGCAGAGAGCCCTTCCTCTCTACAGGGCCTGGGAGGAGGGGAAACGATGCTCGGGGGTGGGGAGCAGTCCTGCAGTCCTCCTCAGGCTGGGAAAAGGAGTCTTCTGTGCATCTAAAAGCGATAAAAAGAGCTTCCCTGCTACCTACACCAACTTGCGTGGGATGTGTTTGACAAGTCTAGGTAGCTGCCTTGTTCCTCTGCCCCATGTCTACCAGTTGGAGCTACCAATTCTTTAATATAACTCATGTTGCTGGGTCGTTATCAAGGCAAAATTACCTGTGTGGTGGGTTGAGGTTAGCACTTGTGCTAGCGTAGAGATTAACATTCTCATGGGAACCTGCAGAGGTGGCATCAGCCTCTGGGACCACTGGAACAGCACCTTTTGTTTGCTGACCTGGCGTGAAGGCAGCTCTTCCGTGCTGAGCAGTGCCAGTCAGCAGAGGCCTCCGAGCTTGTGGGATCAGCACTTTATTCACATGAAAGACCTGACTCCTTTGATTCAGTACTTCTGTCTTTCCAGGATAATGACACCAAAGCAAAGGTCTCCGTGATCTCACTGTCTCAGCAGCTTCCACGTGTGAGGTTGAAACGCAGTCGCCTCTCTTGGCATCTATTTACTCAGTGGAAAGGGAGCAAAGAGGCACAGGCTTGCCCAGGGTCGCACAACAGAGGTGTTGCCCGCTCCTCATAGTGAACTGCTTATTGCACCAGGTTTTAGAGTCCATTTTCAGCCTCAGTTCTTGCTGTTGTGTGATAATCTGAGCTTTCATTGTTAAAAAAAAGTCCAAAGACCCTGTAACTGTGAAATTGTCAAAGAAAAAGAAAAACCAGAAAATGTGCAGCTAAAGGACTAGAAGAATCTGAACGCAAATAAGAACCTATGTGATGTGTAGAACAAACATGCTTTTCTTAATTTTCTGACTCTCTGGAGCAGGGGAACTCATAGTTTTAACATTGTTAACGGAGAAGGTGAAGGTTGTGCTTTGAAGTCCTTTAAGTTGCTGAAGATGCTCCTGTTCACATGCACGGTTCTCAGGGTTGCCCTGGCCACAGCTTTAATGGGACAATGGTGTGGGTGGAGGCACCCAAAAAAACCAAAAACCAAGGGCAGGAAGAACTCTCCTAACTCATCAAATTTTGTCTTCTGTTCTCACAGGCATCATGTTCTCCTTATATAGATCACTGAAGAGGGTAAAAGGAACTGCACTAAAGTCACACAGCTTTTTCCACTCCTTGTCCCCTTTCATTTCCCACACAGACCCTGCTGCTGGTGGCATACTTACTAGTTGACGGGCCAGCATGTTGGTTGGCCAGTGTATTATTTATGTAACTGCCATTTAGATGGGGTAAGCGCAGCACCAAAACCCAAACCTCTACGTACTCTATAGAGCAAAACAGAAGATGAAATACCCTGACTAGGACGAGATTTTCAAAAGTATTCGGTGTTGACCTAACTGCATCTACTGAATTTCAAAATAAAATCCTTCCCTGCCTCAGTGGTGGACAAAGCCATCCTGGCCGCTCCTGGAGATGTGACTGTCAGCGATGTCTCACCCCTGTTACAACACAGCTCAGTCTTCCAGTCAGAAAATCAAAGGAAGAGACATTCTTAGATTAAGACTTAGAGATTAAAGTTATAAACCCAGATTAAGGTTATAATCTCAGGCATACTCAGAAAGAATAAAGAAGCAGTCGTCAGGCTGTTTTACAGATTTCAGTTTAAAAACACTCAGATTTGTTCAAACTTTAAATCCAATCTGTTTAATGCAGAACAGTTATTTTTACTTTGCTTTTCTAATTGAACACTGAGAGACACTGCTCCCCACATGCCTCAATCTTGTAAATGCTTACTGTTTACCCAGGCATCTGGAAGGACTGAGAACAGATATGATTACGTCCTTGTCATCTTAGGCTGAAATAAATGAAATAAACCACATTGGTTTTGTTACATGGTGAGGTCTAGTATGGTCCTCTGATATGACATCAAGTACCTCAAAACACTGTAGATTGAAACCTGCTGGTCTAATTTCTGCTGCCTTTAATTTTTGAAATATCAGATGCTACTAATTCAGACCTAGAATTAGGGTGAATAACTATGCAAGGTGTGCAGAGTGATGGGAATTATGATCTTTGTACTTGAAATTTGTCATGTCTGATATAAGATGCCAAAGACTTCTCTTAACCTTGCCAGCCAGAGCAGAAATAATTGTTCTACTAAAGTGAATAAGATAAGCTTAATTTTAAATACTACACATATATGCTAAAATTCTGGGAAAGCAATGAGCATGCTTTGTTTCCATTCAATGTCAGACTCAATCCTGTTCATATGCGTTGGATAACTATGTTAAACACTGGCTTGGAAGGGGAAAATGCTGTGGTTTTTAACCTATTATGTAACATCAGAACTGCCAATTTCGCATTGATTTAAAATTGAGGCATAATGATAGCACTTTGCAATGATATGTGCAAGTCACAACCATGTAGTCTAGAAAATAAAATTGCTAAATATGCAGTGCAGGTGAAATATGGGCATCTAATAATCTCTTCATGTTCCAGCATAGAGAAAGGAAAAGCTAAGCTTAATAAAATTACAAACCCCATGATTTCTAAGAAATCATGGTCTGAATTCTGCCTCAGGAAATGACAAGCCTACTACTCACCTACCGTGAATGAAAATAAGAAACACCTGTTGTCTCTTTGTTCTTAATTTACTTCCTCTGGCCTGGTTAGCTCTTTTGCCTTCCTTCTGGAGACCTGGGAGGAGCAGTAGTTAGGTCCTTCTTGTCCTTTACTGTTTCTGATTAAATAAACAGGTAAGTGTATGCAGTTGTAAGAGGCTGTTTTAACTTGCTCTGTTTCTTAGTCATTGTTTTGTTCTTGCCCTCTTCCTTAATTATCCAGCACTGTAAGTAACTGCTGGAGGATACTTGCTTACATGGACTTTTGGTCTGTTCCAATATGGCCATTTTTACATTCCCAAGTTATGACTGTCTTACAAGAGTATGAAGTCTAATCGCTTGGGGAAACTTAACTCTTTCGTATTTTTTTATCATCCTGCTGTGACTGATATATTCCTCGGGAGTTTCTCTTCTTATGCTTGAGTCAAACAAAACCATGTAGATTCTCTATAATTCTGGGGCAGGAAAATCAAAGCCCTGTGACTGAATGTGTTTCAACTGATGACACATTGGCTTCTTCTCCTGAAAAATCTCTCAAGGTTATGAAATAAAAAGGGGGTTCTGACCACTGCTCATCATAGTTTTTTGTAAAATAATTCAACATCAAATTTAGAATGAGTAACACTTCCTGTTATGATACAACTGGCTTAAGAAAAATGGAGCTAGCACTTATCTGTTTGTCCTTTCTGTCTGGAAAAAACCCCCACCTGATCTGGCTGCTTTTCTTTTTTCAAAGAGAGCATTCACACATCCTAGTGGTATTCTTTATGGCCATTTAAATGTCACTATAGTTGTGTAAAAGTATATATCCTCTAGGCCACGAGAACAAAGGCTTCTATACGCGCTAAATGTTGTTTCATTCAGGAAGCTATTCTTATGTGTGCGTTTCCACAACTATTATCAGTAGAACTGAAGGGTAGCAGCAATATCCACAAGTTGTCTGATTTCCTTCCCGTACTATCAAAGATTGAAACAACAAAGATGAAAATGTTGGGGGAAATGCCTGTAATTATGCCATAAATGGCTTTCCAGAAAAGATTTAAGGAAGTTGCCTTAATATATTGTTTATGGTATGGAGGAGGACTCCTGCCTGAAAGACTTTGGTTGTGTTGGATCTTCTAAGCATTCCCCAAGTCTGGCCTGAGGATATTCTTCAGTGGGCTATGTTCTGCCGCTCTTGGTCATGGTAGTAGAAGCACAAAGCTCCTCCGTTGTTTCTAGGTTGTTTGTTCTGAGTTTGTGCTAATGCATCTGAAATCAAGCTGTAGCAAATATCTGTAAAAATTCCAGTTCAACCAACTCCAGAAAGTTCAGAGGATAAAATCACATAGGAAATTATTACTCTTACAGTGTTTATTTTGCATTTTATTTTGTCAGGTTCCATGATTAATACGGGTTTATTTAATTATTGTGACTTCTCTCATGATGTTTGCTAGTGCCTGTGCCTGGGGTATATGCAGCGGGAAACTTGAAAAAAGAGAGCAGCTGCTAAACCCTGTGGCACTGATGAGATGTTGGAGCCTACATTTCCAGCTCCTGTTCCTGTCTGGGAAAAGCCCTCCTAACATACGTCACTTCCAATGGAAATCCATGCCTGGTGAATGGTTTTAACATCGCTCAGCTCCCTTTTATGGCCTTACTTTGTCTAAACATCACGGGTTAGTTTCATGCACGTCCTGGTAAAGGAACTGAGAAGGAAGCACTTGGCATGGCAGCTGGTTGGGAAAGGCTGTCTAGCATTAAAATCAGACATCCAGATGCTTCCTTGATTAGGATCTCCAGACTGGTGTCCCCCTGTAGTCTGGGAAGTGGTGAAGAACCAAACTGATGTCTGCCCAGACCACAGGTCACCCTTCTCTTCCCAAAAAACTTCTGTCCCATTCTTGTCACTGCTCCCACCCCAGGGCTTCTGCGAGGCAGAACAAGAACGAGCGCAGAGATGCGTGTCCACCGCGAGCCCCTCCAAATGAGCTGAACACAAAGAGACCTGAAGCAACGCTTCACCAGAGCCTGCGGGTCTGTCGCTCGGCAGCGTCCCTGTCCTCTGTGGCTGCCGTCGGTATTGTTCTGCTGTGTCGTCTTCGCAGCCAAAATACCTGATTCTGATGAGTCTCTTGACTTCCTGGCTCAGTAAAACAGCTCCTCTATTAGTGGTTAGAAATGCTTCTGGGGAGGAAAGAAAAGAAAGTAAGCCTTTGCATAGCATCAGCCAGACAACTGGTGAGACTAGATGTCCAAGATATGTTGAGGCAGGCAACAGTGGTCACATTGGGGAAGGCCTGCCCACTCATACATGCAGCAAAGGGTAAATGCCAGGGAAATCAAATCTGCCCCCAGTGTTAGGGGAAGGAGCTGGATTATCCAGTTTTAGATTTAGATACCTCAGTTCTGCCCAAGTCTTTCTTGTACATGATATTTTTAAAAAATGAACAGTAGATGTAATCCAAAGTCTGGAGAAATGAAACCTGGAAGAGTATAGGCCTTTTTTAAAATTAAGCATATGTTATAAATAACTGGATTATCAGGAAATTTTTGAGACGTAAAAACAGAATTTAGTACACTCTAGTTTAAGATGACTTCTCCAAAAAGAAAAAAATACTTATAAGCACAATTATTAATACTGAAGACAGGGGAAAATGAGTCAGTGCACACCAAATCTTACTTGGTGGACCCAGTTTCTTTGTGCTCATCAGCTCTTGCTACCTCTCTGATGCCACCTCAGAGGCCCATGTTATCTCTGCAATCTTCATGGTTTCAAGGGCAGAGGCATCTTGTTCACTTGTTGTAGTGGAGGGTCTAAAACCACAAGATAAAAATACTTAACAGCCAACTAGCAACTGCCTTTTGAACAGGTGAGATCTGAATATCCATTACCCCACAGTGTGTGCCATCATTCATGTTCATACAAAGTGGTGTAAAAGAAAGTCAGAAGTTCAGGGTCAGAAACTACACTAAATTGGGCGTTAATCTGAGTTTTACTACTCTATATAGTGAAGTAAAGCATTGATTTCTCCATAAGGCTCAAAGGAACACCGGAGGCTGCAATATATATTTTTGCAGGGCTTCATACAGGCTGTGAAGCAATGATGAAGATTTTTCTATCCTTACGTAATGTGTGTTTTTAAAATGGAATAAAATAAAATATCTCCTCCTTCAGTAGCATTATAGTTGGGTTTTTTTCCCAGCTGGGAGTGGTATAACTTAACAACAGGCACATGGGGCTCTGCACACTCTTCTTGACTGGCTAGGGATAACAAAATAGTGGCTCCCTCCTGTACCTCCTGACCAGCAAGATCCTGTGCAGGGTGCAGAGCCCCACCACAGACAGGACAGGGTCAAGACCACCCAACACCCTGCACGCTCACGAACCTGCTGTTAAAATCTGCTGGGTTTGTATCCATGTCTAAATCCTGCCTTGCGTCTTTCCTGGGTTGCCTACCCTTGTTCTCACCAGACTTACAGGCCACCTCCTCTGGCAGAGTGCACAGCCCCGTGGCTGCCGGTCCTGTGTGCTCTGCTGTTCTCTGCCTGTGCAGCCGACCAAGCACTGGTGGGGCTACACAGCTGCTCATTTGCCTAACTCGCTAGCAAATGCTCAGGGGGCATTTCTTAATGTTCTGCGTGTTGGTCACAATTGATTTATTAATTAATGCAGTGGTGGGAATCAAGGATCAGTGGTTTTGTTTTTCTGTCTGTCTTCCACTAACTTGCATTTTGCTTCAGGTAAACGATCCAAGTTCTGTCCATATCCTTATTCCTGTAGAACAGGAGTGATAATACCTACCATGAGGTTGTTTGTGAGCTTTGCTGAGCTCTTTAACATCCTCAGCGGGAGGCAGCATAGAAGCATATGGCCGACATACTACTTCAAAACAACCCAGTTTTAAATAGGAGCTAGCCCTGTGGTAGCTCGCAGCCTCTTCCTGATGGTTCCACCGTTGCTTTAAGAAATTGCAGCCAAAAGGCTTTTCTGGCCCTTCTCTCCCCAGTCAGTGTTCCCATACAGATTGTGAAAACTCATGCTAGTGAAAACTAACCACTTTATTTGTATTTTTTCAGGTTAATTTTCAGCAGAAGTTTCCTGATCTAACTGGCCACATAGTTTCATGCCTTCTCATGCTCAAAGAAGAGGCACAGTAAGAACACACATCTGAGTAGGGGCAGGGCTGCCTCCTTCAGTCACAGCATGCGTTTAGATTATCCTGAATTTATTGGGAAACCCAAGTTTTAGCAAAGCTTCTCCAGGTAATGTTAGGTAACCTCAGCGAGCCCTTTGAGGCACGCAACCTGACAGTGTTTCAGTTGACCATGCATCTTAACATTTAGCACAGATAAAAATTTGCTGTTACGGGTTAGCTGAAATTCAGTGACCCACCATGTTCAGGAAACAATGACTTACAGAAATCATGTAGTCAGCCTTTTCCTGGCTATCTGGCTAGAGGTAGTAGAAGGGAAGCATGTCTAGTTTGTGCTCTGACACAGTTGTCTTTGTATCCCTGCCTGAGCTGTAGCCTTCCAGGGGAGGAGCAAATTTGGTATCTCAGTCCTGTGCTTGTCGTAAGCTCATTAAAAGTTACAACTCAGCTGAGGTCTTCTGTAATCCCCAGGTGAACTGGGTGATAAACGGGATCTATAAGTTTGCGAAAGCCACAGACTTAAGGAACCTTTCTGGGATAGTGACAGACTCACTTAACACCTTGGAGACATAGTAAAGTAAGTTAAACAGAGTATCAAGAATGTCTCACATAGTTTTCTCTAGTGTTGAGGACCCCACTCCCAGATAACAGGGTAATATAAGCTAAGTACTTAAGTCAGCATTCTTGGCTGCTAAAGTAAAAATCTAGTAGTAGTGCCCGTTACATGTATCTTATGCTTTCAGATTTTTGTTTGTTTGTTTGTTTAAAAGTATATATCCCAACAGCAACGGGCAATCTGCATCATAAAGTAATGCAACATTAAACATATGTAAATGTGGAGAAAAAATTTAAACAAATGCTAAGAGGTTTCTGAAAATGAAATGAATGTGATGGGTTTAATAAGTAAGTGTCCTAATCCAAATAAGATGTTAATGAACATTCCCTAATAAAGTAAGAGAGAGTGCAAAGGGTTTTTTTGATCCAAATGAGTCGTGTATCCTTTAGGTGCCTGTTTGTGTGATGCTCACTAGCTTTTGTTCAGCATACAATTCTGAATACAACTACCTATAATAATGAGAGCTGGAAAGAAACAGTTCCATGTCTGATTAAAAAAAACTACTGCAGAAGTTGTTCCTGCTAAAACAGTTCCCAGGTAGTGATGGCTGTTTCTCATAGTTAAGTGTGTCCATTAGTGTGCATAAGGAACAGCTAAATGCATTCAATTACGTTGTTGAGGGGCTAACTTTCTGTGACGGGACTAATGTGGTCCTTGACCAAGAATTGATTTACTTCAGGTTCTCTTCAGGCTTCAAAAAAAATGAAGTAAAAAGTACTAGAAGATGACTCTTCTAGCAACAGTTGGTAGCTTTTCACTGAAGTTTAAAGAAATTACACTCGACTGATCAATGGCCAGAGAATCCCAGAACTTTTCAAGTAGACATTAAAAACAAACCCTGCCACTACTTTTGGCTTTACGAGAGTAAGTCTGTAGTAATATTATCAAAGTCACTGCTTAGGAAGTGTAAACAAATACATCAGTTTTGGAGTATGTTTTTTCCACTGTGCTGAATAGTTCTCTAAAACCACTGGAATTACATGGTCCCAGATGTCTAGCTTGCTTCATGGAAAAAGTTCAAAAATTGTCTTTTACTTTGTAGTTATCAGGAGATCCTGCCATGTCTCCCAAAGTATGTGAATCTTGCTCAAACTTACTTTTCTATTTTGTTCCCTTTTCTGTACTCAACTCAAAGGTCATCTTAAAATGACCTTTCGAAAAGTGTAAGATGCTCTTGTTTCTTTGGTATGATGTAATTAGGTTAAGTTTTAGTCCTGAATGAAGATACTGGAGAGCCAGGTGGTATCACAGTTGTTTGCATTATTCTTTTACTTTCTTGATGGTTTACTTTCTTGATTAGGAAACAGAGTGTCGAGTGTCTCCCCTGGGAGCTTCAGACAGAAAGTGCTCTGACAGAAAAATACACTGAATCCTGTAGCTGGTTGTTTTTTGCACAGGTAAAAATGTGTGGAGAGATGAATCACTAGCATAGCTGATGTTGTTTTTTTTTTTTAAACTTGTACACAAGGCACAGGTTTTCTGGCTTTTTTTTAAAGCAGCTTATTCAGCTGTAAAGATTTGGGGTTGCTGTTTAATTAGCTGTTTAGAATTGTACACTTTGCATAATCACTATTTGACTAGACTCTGAAAAAAGGAAGTTCAGTCTATTCGTTACTCAACTAAAACAATCTAAAAGGCGAATCATACTTTCCGATTTCTCTTCATTGCGCTGAAGTTTTGAGGTAACTAATTCTTCCAAGGAAAGACACTGTGACTTCTGCCTGATCAGTTGTTACTATTTCAGTCTTGTGCATAGTCTTATCTTTAAAGTAGAATTTCCCGTAGGTGGAAGTCAATATATTCCAAGATACCGGGACGTGAATAGTTTATTTGACTTGGGAGTGGTGGAAGCAGTAAGCTGCTCTGCAGTGTTAAATATAAAAAAATCAAAACACAAACTGATACATGAGTGTGTGCATGAGTTCCACATATCCAAGATTTTCATATATATATATATATACACACACACAAGTGTATGTGTATTTATGCACACAAAAACCTCTTTAAAATGTTTTGTACTGGTTACTTTTCACACTGTAGTAGGATCTGAGCATGCCTGTCAAAGTTCTTATTCTACCATATTAGAACAGAAAATTAGTAATATTTTTCCAAGAAGTTTTAAATGCATACATATCTTTTGTAACTGATAGCATAGCTAGCTTTGTATTATCAGCATTTCTCCTGTGTTCCCAGGGGCTCTGAAAAGTGCAATTAAGATTAGCAGGACAGATCTTGCAGTCCATTCTGAAATCCTCTGTCAGATTATATTTGAAAGAAGAACCTTTGCGACTATAAATGCTGACCAAAATGTGCTGGGGTGTGAGGCAGGCATTTCCAAGAGACATCCTAGCAGAGCCCTTTTGTCATCCTTGCACCCGGAGTTCCTCTCCATGCTCTCCTCTCCTCCCCATCTCTCTTTGTCCTTCCACTTCCACACTCATTCAGTGCCTCCTGCTCAGCCCTTGCCTCCTCCCAGGTGGGCAGCAGTAGTGGGATTTGGGCCCGACTGCCCTCTGCTTCGCTTTCGGCAGGGTTTAGGGTACTGGCACTTGCTGAAGACATGGGCTGAGGGGGGATGTAGGGTTGGTACTGGGGCGCCAGCACTTCCAGGTAGCTGCTCATAAAGTTTGCAGCAGTATTCCTGAATTCCTGTTTTGACTGCTGTCTATAGATATTGATGAAAAGCTCCTTTCATGACAAAGGCAGGAAGCTTTTAACATAAAAACGGTCAAACTGTTGTCACAATTCAAAGCAAATATGAGGCCTGGATAGAAACACAATATAAACATTCCCAGGAGAGCTTCTTGAGACTTGTTATGCAGAGCAAAGTTGGCACAGTGTCCCATTTGCAGCACTAAAAATCAAATGGGTTTTTTGTTTGTTGTTTTTACAATATTTAAGTGGCATTTTATTTGTTCTAAGAATCAGTTGCTGACGCACAAGACTTCTGTCCACTGATTCACATCAGATGAGCACTCTTTCTTTAGTCACAAGTGTCTGCTCGGCAGACTTGTTTTTGCAATTGAGAAATCAATAATTCATTCATAGCCAAGATGAAGAGCTCAATCCCATTATGAGATTACCACCACTGTGAAGATTTTCAGTTGTATTCATCCTAAAAGTGGAGGAGACTGAGAGTGTTTGCTACTTATAGTTTGGTCTACTACCCATTTTCGTTTTTTCTAAGGTGCCTATCACCAGGCTATCTAAGTAACAATAAACTAGTCACTCAAGTGTTATACTAAATATTGCTTTCAAGATAACTTAGTATAATGAAAACGAAACTTGTTTTGACTATGATAAAAATGTTTGTTCAATAATTTTTACCATAATTCCTCAGTGAACAGGCAGCACTTGAGTTCATGAAGAAAAGTAATTTCATTAATTGTTATTAAATAACATCTTGCACCTGAAAAATACAAATTGTTATCTGATTACATTAATTTATCTGCAAGAGGAATCCCTCTAGGGGACGGAATGTACAAAATCCCAGAATAAAATTAGCCAATGTATAAGATTAAAGGGAAAGCAATCAATTTTTTATTAGATTACAAATAAGCAAGTTTCCATACTTCCAGTATATTGCATAAACAATGGAAATAGGCCAAAACTGACAACCATTTGTGTATTTTATAATTTATTTAAGAACTTTTTACCTGTTGCTGCCACCATGGTAGTTACTGTCTATTAAATCATAAGAAGCCTATAGTCATCCATAGCGTTCTTTGCCCGAGTGTATGGCTAAGAGGCTATCAGAAAAATAATCACTGTTAGCGCCTGCTGTGGTGAATCTATTGAGCTGTGAAAGACCACAGTTTTAGGCCTGATATTTTCTGCAGCCTATTACTCTGACTGCATAGTCGTCAGCAATCACTGGGCTGTGTTTCCATTTACAATTTCTTCAGAGTCAAATCTGATCCTCCTCTTCTCCTTCCTGCCTGACACACAGATTACTGCTGTGGCTGCTCCCCCGTTGGCGCGGCTGTGCTCTAACCCAGCCTTCTGAAATGATCCAGTTAAAAGGACTGCTGAAAAGGTGTTTTGGTTTTGTTTTTAATAAATTGGTATTTCACAGAGTGAGAGCGTTGTGTAGCTCTGGCTTGGTTTGCCTGGGCTCAGCACAGTTGTGCTAATGGCATCTTCAACACTGCTCTGATCGTAGCTCACTGCATGGCTCATGGGAAGGTTTAGGTCCAACCTGCAATGTGTGGGGTCCAAAAGGGAGAAATGCTGATATTACGGCTCTTTATGTGTCAAGAAACACTGTACAGGGCAAATCTCTGGGAATACCACCACAGAGCTGTCACATTAATTTAATCAATCGTGTTTCCCTATTACTTCACAAACTTGCAACAGCAGCAGCAGTTTTAAAACTCTCCAACAATGGGTAGCATTTGATTGCTTTTTAATACACTGCAGTTGCTTCTCTCCTGACACGTTACACAGTCTGAGCTTCTCAAAAAATAACATAAACAGAAAGTATAAAAAGGAATGCACAGAACAGGCAAAAGTTAACAAAGACCCTTTCTTTATATCAGAACAGGTTGCAATGCCCTGAGTCTGGAGCCCTTCTGGTGTCTCAGAAGGAGGACTCAACGTCAGGGCTGGTTCTAGGACATCACCATGTGAGGTTAGAGTAGATGCCTGCATAGTAGGTTGTGGAAGTACCCGTGGAAGCTCTTCCAGGCTTCAGTGATTTGCCTGTGCTTTTGACAATAAGTAAGTCTACTTTGCAAGTGTTACTTCCCCCCCCTCCCTGCCCCTTAAGAACTGGTGAACAGTTTATTATGAATTCTTGATATTTTGCATTAGAAGTTGCATGTGCTTTGGACCTTTAACTTCCATGGATTTTTATTTTGTGTTCTAGTCAGTTTGTATATGAAGAAATACCTCCATATTTCAAACATTTTCTAAATTCAAATTCAAAAACCCCTTTTGGTACATATTAAGTACTCACATTTGAAGCTCATTTCCCCCACGACTTCCAGCGTGAGGAAAACTTGGCTGCTCAAACATTCACAAAGTGAACTCAAAGTAATTATAAATATATTACATTTCTTGGAGTTTGAGGTGACATTGATGCAAAATTGAGAGGAAATTCCGTGAGAAGTAATTAATCATGTTTCCTATAGGATTTTTCCCTTCTTGGAGACAATCTAGCCTTATTCTTTAAACAATCCCTCCTTATTCCTCCATTTGAGTAAACTTTTTAGTTTAGCTTTCTTTAGAACTTTCTCTAAAATGTAAGTAAAAATATTAGCTGGGAGGTTTCTGAGTTGCAGGGCTCCAGCTGCAGCACAGGAGCCTTCAGGAGAACACGGATCTGCAGCTAAGAATTAAGTGTAGTTCCTCAAAGAATCATTTCAGAAATGTGTGAGTAGAACCACTCCACAGCGTACCAAATCTTAGTCACTTGTGCTTCAGCTTTTGCAATAGCCACGTGAAAAAGAAAGGGTTATTTATTAAGAGCAGAACAGTTCCCTTTTAGTTCTGTAGCAATCATGTCTCTTTTTTTCCAGTCCATGGAAAGTGTTATCTCAGGCAGCTTTGTGCAGGAAGTTCTGTTTATCACTTCCTCACAGTTGCAGTTTGTCTAGGACTTAAATATATGATATCAGATTGCATCAAAATGTGGGCCTTTGTGTGCTTAACTCATCAAAGGAGTGGACCCTCAGGACTTGATATCACTTCACTGCATATGCAGTCATGTAGCAAAACAAAGTCTATCTAAACAGGACAGGACTATTTCTGTTGGTAGTGTAGCAAAGCTAGCAGAATTGGTGTAGTTTCAGGTATCTGCACTGTTTCACTTCTTCTTTTTAAATTTATCACTTTTGAAAAAAGTGACACAGTTTGCCTGTTTATACTATGTAAACTACGACGAAAACCAAAATATTACTTGTACAATCAAAAAAACCCCAAAAAACCAAACCCAGCTGGGATTCACTTGGTGTGCACTGCTGTGGTGCTGGCTTATGTTACAAAAACACTCTAAAATTTTAAATCCATGTGTTTTCGGCTGGCTGTTGCTCCAGCAAATCTGAAATTGGAGATTGTTATCTAGACAACTCTGTGTCAAATAACAAGACTACAACAAATAATAACAACAGTTACTGTAGGGAGGTTGGCTACAGCTTATGAACCTGCTTTCCCACCTTTGTGGTTATGTTTCTAATTTCTGTACCCTTGATAAAGGAGTTCCCTCTTCAGTATAGCAGGCTGCATTGCCAGATGTTAGTCTTTCTGGGCAGCCACAGGAAGCCTATTCAAACTGTGTAGCAATACTTCTGCTCTAAGCAAGAGCTCTTCTACGCTGACTCTGGTTTTTAATACCACCTTCTCCCACGCCCTTTGCAGTATCTTACTTAACTGCATTGGCCCTTTTACTCAACACAAGTTGGTTTCGTGTTAGCTGATAAGTGTCCGGCCGTTGCAGAGCCCGATACCTGCTTGCCAGTCTGGAAAGCTACAGCTTTGGGTCCATTTCTGCTCCTTCCCATATGCTTCTGGTGTATGTTTTAACCACGTGATAGATACAAAACTGAGAATATGAAGTTAAGCTGGTACCCACCCTCAGATCCATGATGTAACATACTCTCTGTTTACTAAAATCTGCTAGTACTATAAAAAGGAAAAAAAAAGTTTACTCAGCAGTAAAAGACAAAGTAAAAGTCTTTTCTCTCTTGATGTCTCTTCTTACTTGTGAAAAAAAAAAAAGTTATGAATAGAACATGGACAGAAACTGGTTGAGGGTTTTTTCCCTCCTTTTTCTCATTAACTGCTGCATGGGTTGATGAACATGATCAAGAGATTGCTCCAAATCCTGTCAAGCAACTGCTGGGGGGGCCAGCCAGAGATGTGACCCAAACAGAGCCATCCCACCTAAAGGAAGGGGCCCCGGAGCCCAAACTTGTAGGGATGATTTGAGCTTCTGGCAGACCCCAGCAGGCTCCTTCCTGTCAATCCTTGAGAGTGAGCTGGGAAATAATCCAGTTTTCTAATTCCACTGTTTTCCATTCTGCCTTGCTATGTCAAGGAAACCCTGAGAGGCACTTTATTGTGTCTTCCTGCCTTCAACTGCTGCCTCCCACTACTTTTTCCACAGGAGGTGTGGTGTGGGCCCTAGCAATCACTCAGTGGAGATGAGGAAAATTTTGAAAGGTGTAGGACATGCTGCTCTGTGCTGTAATTTTGAGCACTGTCAGTCCTTTGCGAGGAACAAACTCTCACTGCTGGCTGGAAAACAGGAAAGCGCTTAAAACCAAGGATTTTTTTTAAAGAAGCTGAACTTTCCTCCCCTTTTCTTTCAGTTTGATTATATAGCAAAAGTGAAAGTCAGGATCCCACCTCAAAAAGTGTCCTGCTGCTCCAAAATAGTTTTACTTTGAAAATAACAATACTTTTCAGGAAGCAAATGCATGCTGTTGCCTTGTGAAGAATACTTCCATTTTCACTGTGGGGGAAAAAAACCCCTGCTTTTGTTAGTCAATATGGATAATCAGTGCTGTGAATCAAGTTTACAGGTACTAATCAGCCATACAGCTCTTTGCATGTACATATTTTCACAGTGAAAGCTGGAAGTTTTGTGCAGTTCTGCTTTGTGGAACCTCACACCACCTTAAAACTGCACTCTACAACTCAACTGCCCTTTTTTGGGGGGGTGGGGACATGACAACGAGGTGTTGGCAGTTACTGTCTTGATAATGCTGATCTCTTGATGTCTGTAATTATAGATGTTGCTGTTGTCTATATTGATTAATACAGTAATTTTTTTTTTTTTTTTTTTTTTTTATATTTATAAAGTCTTAAATGTTCAAGTAGGTGATGGTGCCCTATCTCTAGAGGGTCCACCTCTCCTGACAATCCACGGCTTGTGGACTCTAGTGGGCGTGAAAGGTCTAATCAAATGAATTACTAGTTCACTTTTCCAGTTAAAGTGATGCTTTTAAATAGAATTCCTTCTGTGTTGTTTTGGGTGGGGTTTTTTTGTGGCTTTTTTTTTTTTTTTTTTTTCTTCTTTAGTCCTTATTCAGGGCCCTTGTGTCCCTGCTCAGAAAAGCATGTAAGATGGTGCCAACTTTAAAGTTCTGCTTAAATCCAGTCAAGGTCAACCAGGATGAAGAAGCACCAGTTTAATGATTTTTTGGCTTGGGGCTGCTGTAGGACTCCCAAGGATGCTAATGCATGTTAATTTAAACTTCTTATCACCACACTAGCAAGACCATTCACACATTTTCTAGAGACACCACAGGATTTAGGCTGTTGTTCTAATTGCTATTGTTCAGGCTGCTATTATATTTACTACAAGCTGTTTTCATCTCGTTGGGAGCCTGGTGCTAAACTGAAAAACACCACCTATCTTAGCAATTTGTTGCCTTCTGGAAGCTGAAGCAATTACACTGTAGTACGCAGACAAGCTTCTATACAATGTGTGTAAATTTTTGGCTGTGGTTCCAATAGATGGTTTTAGGGAACCTTGTACCTTATTAGAAATGTAGGGCTCTATGACATAAAGCATAGCACACAGCCTTTCTGTAATTTTTTTGTTTGTTTTTTTTTTAAGGTTAAACATATTTGATTAACCAAGATGTATGTGTTCATAAGTTTTCATGCCTGATCAGGTCTGAACTTACCGAGCGAGATAGTCCAATAGTGTTTCAGACACACAGTTTATGTCTGTTTAGCCTCAATGACTCTGTCAGAGATGGGTTTCTCTATCCCATAGAAGTTTTAGCTGCTCAGAAGACCATAACATTTGTACAGTCATGGTGGTACCAGTCTGGAAAAATACTCCAAGCAAGTAAGAGCAAAGGAGACAGGCCCTTCTTCCCCTCAGTTCAAAAGAATGGCTACCTTAATCTGTGACCAAATTTTCCTCATTTAATGTGGTTTGGTGTTAGATTAGCTTTGCTGTGGCAGCTATCTGTTGCTGAAAAGCACAGTCCCACTTCTCTCTCTGTGCCATAGTTTCCTGCCCCTTTTCTTGCACCAGGAGCAGTGGTTGTCTGACCTGGCAGCCAGCCAGTTAAGAGAGAGCCAAAACAGCTAATTCTATAAAGAAAACCAATTTATTTTCTGCCATTCTCATTCCTTGATCCAGTTTGAGGAGAGGTCAGGAAACTTGTATCCTGGGCAGCAGGTCGAACCTTTTGGGCAACAATCCTCCATCACGCTATGTTCAGCAGTAAGTTAAGACTGAACCTCAAATGTCTGACTTTCTAAATTGCTTTATTCTTTTTCATATTTTTAGGTACAGTTATTAACCTGTTTTAAAAAGGAAATTCAGATCACAAGTCATAGACTTTTATTTAGAGATTGATTTGCTTTGAAAAAAAAACATTCCCAAGATTTGTCCTCAACTTAAACCAAGTTTGAGGTTGCAAAAAAAGTTTGGTTATGCTTGCGTTTGTTTCATTTTTCACACTCTTCTCCGCTTCCTTCTTCTGCTGGAACACTTCCAGCCCCATCAGAACCTGGAAGTACCAGAAATAAATCAGAGGCACCCATTTTTGCAAAGCATGGGTCTTCTTGTGCTGAAGGTCCTGGGCTGGGATTTTGGAAATCTGCATTCAATTTTCTGCTTTCTCATTTGCAGTTTAACGTCGGGTAAATTATTTAGTAAAATCAGCCTATGTTTCAGATTCCCATCTGTGAAACAGCTGATATCTGCTTACCTCAAAGGAGCACAATAAGTTCATTTGTGGTTCTGTGATGCTCCGATGCTGTGGTGCTCGGAGCCATTTGTGAGCACAGAGAGGCTTTTTTTAGAATAACAAAATGCTGTTGTTTGTAAATAAACATAGAATTTGGTTTTGTTTCCAAAATCATTATTTTAATCTTGTTTTAACCTGCTGGAGAACAAGCTGTTGTGTTTGTTTCTGGAGACATACTTTATCCCAGTCCTATGCAGCTCTGTGTGTGTCTGTTGTGGCAATGTCACTCCCAGCCAGCTAACCTGGAATGGGATGTGCTAGACAGCCCATCTTCAGTGGGGCTCCTATAGGGAGTTACTAAAGATGTACTATTTTCAGTAAGGCATTCATAAATGGTCTTTTTCTTTTAAGACCTAATGGTTAGCAAATCTTGAGCAACAAGCATAGTCATGCTTTCATCTAGCAGTGTGACTTACTGGGCAGTGCACGTATATATTTTATGTCTGGCTCTGTGTTTAAGCAGGGAAGGGAGGATTTAACCCTAAGCTTAGAGATCCTGGCTCTGTAGATCAACTTAGCATTTCACATACTCACTTTCTGATGACCCACTCTGACTCTTCTGCACATGCAGAACTGTATTCCCAGATGCACAAGAGGATGGTGCATTTGAAAGATGGGACAGAAATGACTTTATCTGAAGGGTAGCCACAGGTCTAATCAACCCCGGCTCCAGTTAATGACCTGAACACTATACTTGTTAAGTTGGGGAATGGTGAATCAATTCACTTGCCAGTTTTAATGAAGGATTTTTGCTCTCTAGATCCTTTATTTACAAAAATGAATAGAAGAAGTGTAGCACAGTCAGGTGTTGACAAGTATTCTTCAATGCTACAAGAATCCTTAGCTATTACATTAAGATCACATCAAGTCCCATGGTCCTTCTTCAGTCAAAAGATATTAGGAGGCAATGATGTAGCTTATCATATCATTGTAGATAGTAGGTATGAATAACAAATTATTAACACTTTACCCCTTTTCATGACTTAGCACTTTGAATATGCTGCAAGATTTCATGAGTCAAATTTTTGAAGAGGCTAAGTAAGAACAAAAATTAGAATATTTAATCCTGGATTCGGCGTATGTGCCATTAGTTAGAAATCTAAACCATACAGACAAAACTATTTGCAGCAAACTACTTGGCAAAATACATTGCAAAAGAAAGCCTTACAAGTAATTAGATTCCCAGGAAGAATTTCATCACAGCTGCCTCAGCAGCTGTCAAATGCCAGCTCAAAAAAGACAAGTATTAAAGTTTATTAAAACATTACTAAGTGATAGTTTACATATTGGCTTCTCCACAGTGCTTAACAGGAACCCAGACTTTTATAATTATTCTCAAGCAAATGATTAAGCTCTTTATTAAGTAGCTGCTATACTTACTGAAAGATAGTCATTTGTCTTTGCCATTACACGATGAGTAAGCTGTCTTTTGAATCACAGCTATACGCCTATGTAAATATATTACCATGACACAGATACTATGCCATTCTATTTTTAATTTTTCAGAGAAAAATTTTTTTCTGCTTTTATATTAAGTGGTTTTTGAAAAGACTATCTACAATCATAAAGAACATCTATGTGCACACATGAGCGTAGATAGACTGAAGTTGAACTCAAAGGCATTTTCATTGCAGTTGTGCTCTAACAATGAATGAAAGATTACATAGAACTTGAAGCCAATTGCACATCCAAAATTAAGTATTTTTTGTTACAGATGTAAAACCTGGAAACTGGAACTGTTGCTAGCTGCTTCAGAAGTACTAAGAAATCCAGAAGCTGAGGAAGTTGGAGTAAGAAGATGTAGCTTTCAGTGCTTGGCACATTTATTGTTCTTAGTTGAATGTTTGCCAAA
Organism: Pandion haliaetus; assembly: GCA_013401275.1. NCBI lineage: Eukaryota > Metazoa > Chordata > Aves > Accipitriformes > Pandionidae > Pandion > Pandion haliaetus. The sequence continues at coordinate 36,705 of VYZV01025349.1, forward strand.
GGCAGGTATGGTTATTGGTTACCGTGGTGTTATGACATTGTATATAATTGACACAAGACTTTTGAAATCCTATGCAAGCTGGTTTTGGTTATGATTGGATATGTTATGTAGGCACAGTTTTCTGAATAATTGCATTGGATTAACAAAGTAGTGGATGAAGCTCTAAGATTGGATTCAATATTGAATATAAACCAACTTTAAGGAGTTAAAAGTTAGTTGCACAGTTTTGAAGAGCTTGACAGTAGTCCTTATCTGAATAAGTTCATGTCTTTAAATCCTTGCCTGGTAAACTGTGTATTTGATTTAGATAGGCCAGTTCTGTTTTAAAGGATTGATAGAAAGAAGGAGACCTATGTCTGTATGGTTGTGTAGAATCTGATTTATGAAAATGTGGGGGGTTATGCTAAACAAGAGTTTCTTTGGGTAACATAGAGATGTTCTTCACACCAATTATTGTTTCAAAATCTTCTTGTAAAGCTGTTTTGAGGGATTGGAATGGGAAGTTGGTTTGGTTTTTGAGAGTTCTCACATTAGAGGAGATCTCTCTACTTTCATCTTGTGAGTAGGACCCTTCTGAGTCTACAAAAGCCAGGACTCTGCTAAACAGTCCCTTCTTTACAGTCTGTCTAGACCTATAGAAATTGGGAGTGTCTAGTAACCTCTTAGCACTTTAACAACTGGTGGCTGAGTGTATGTGTATAGGCCTTCCTTAACTGCATAAATGCCATAGGGAGAGACAACTCACAATCCCCAACTCTGAATTCTTGGCACTAGTCAATGAGTGATTGATTCTTAAATTAACCAGGAAGTGCAATGAGGAATTATCTCACCAGGTCTGCTGTACTGTGCCATTAACAGAAGGTAAATAAAAGTGCAGTATCCAGAATGATGTAACTGTCTTTTGCTATGCTTCATTATATTCCGTGTAGGACTTTCTTTTTTTCCTCTCCAGCTATGAGATACCAGCTGTGTTGCCTTGCTCAAATGTGCTCAGGTATGACATCAAAATAATCTAATTAAAATATGCTTATGGGTTACCTGCAAAGGACATCAGCAGAGTGGAATAGTTCTGGTCTTGTCTAAAAGATGTCAGCTCTATGTACATACCCTAGCCTGTTTGCTAAACTCCATTGCCTTCTAATCTGTAGAAGTTGAACATCTTCATTTTTAATGACAGGTGCTTTAATGCATTTGAAAGCATGTATAAACTTTCATTTTTGGAGTTTGTGATTCGTGATTCCATACACTGTGGTATATAGGGGAGGAAGAATTATGAAAACTCCATGTGCAGAAAGAATGATTTGATGAATCCCGAAAATACGGGATCTGTTGGCATTACTTCATTGTTGCATGAATCATTGCTAGGACACCACTGATTCAGGCATCATAAAACTAGGTAGAACAACTTCTATTTTTTTTGAAGAATTGTTATACAAAAAAGGCAGTTAAAATAGGTGAAGAATGGTATTTGATACCAGTTATATTACTAATGCAATCTGAATGTTTTATCTTGAAATTATTTCTATACTTGTAAAATGCCCTGGATGATTTAAACAATCATTCACTGGTTTTCAGAAATGTCACTACATCGTTTTGGCAGAGAAGATCAGAGCTACAGTCTAATATCGTTGGGTTTCTCACAAGGGAACATAGAGGGAGTGGAGAGGAGAAATATGATGTTTCTACTTTCTTAACCAGGCATTTCTGAATTTGACAAAGTGCTTCTATGTTGCCCTCCTAAGAAATTTAAGAATTAACAAGAATTAACCAGAACAGGCCAGTGGCCTACAAATGTGAATTCCACTGTCTCAAAATCTGCAAGTTAAAATAAGGGAGAAGCAGATGAGATAATTTTCTGAAAGAAGGGACAGATGATGAATACGTTTCTTTGCATTTGGTGCCCTAATAACATTGATGAATTTGCATGTTAACTTTTGGGAACATCAGATGTGAGAAGGCACACTTCTAAGGCACGAAGAAGTCATTTAGCAGCTTTCTGGCAGTCACACAAAATCAGAAGGCATTATGTCATTGTTCCTCATGATAGAAATCAGAAGTGACCAAAAATTCATTTTTTTCAGTATGAAAAACAAGAACTTGTCCTTATGGACAAAATGAGGACTTCTAGGAAGAGAGCCAGAAGGGAGAGCGCTTTATTGCCAAGTCCTTCAGCCTGGGAAAACCACACAATTCCCAAATCCAGCTCCGAGGCACCCCCTGCCCAGGCCACAGCGACATGTTGTGGGTGGCCACCTTGGAGGTTTGGCTTCGCCACCGAGCAAGGAGGGGGCTGCGCTTCCAATGCTGATTTCCTTTCCTGCCCCTGCCTCACAGGCGTCTCTCACAGTTGGATGGGCGGATTTTAAATACCATTGGGCAAATCTTTTCTGTCTTTGCATGGCTGGACTCTACAATGTTTTTCACGGGAGGACAGCCTGGTTACTTTGTGCTGGGACCCTGGGAAAGTTCTTGACCTGGTGGAATATTTAGGGCTAGGGGTTGTGAGGGTGCATCCTCAGCAAGTCCTTCCCGCTTCAGCCTTCAGGAAATGGTGCCTGTCGGTGGATTTCTGAATTTCTGACCCTTTGAAAATTTGTACTTGTGGGGAACAGTGGTCACACTGCTCTCCCAGGTGCAGTTGAGTCTCAGGGTGGATCACAGAGCCCACAGTCACCTGCCTGGCTGCATCCATATGGGTGAACACTGGGACAGGGCACAGGCCTGCGATGTCTGTTTTGTTTCATTGGCGGTTGTCACCTTAACAACCAGCTTTCCACATTGCAATGCCCGAGCACGTCTCAGGGCATGGCAGAAGCCACCACTTGGTTCCCAGTGGTCAGAAAGAATGAGGCCATACTGTCGTACAGCAGGAGATTGTCTAGTCATGTGAGTGGGAGCTGTGCTGTGCCATTTGCCCACAGAGCCACAGAAAAGTTCCCAACCCTGATTAGTTTCCTAGCATAAGTGCAGCCTCTGATTCCTTATAGAAATAGAAGTCAGCTGTACCCTGACAGTGAGGGATGCCAAAGATGCAAAAATACGGTTCCCTAATTCACTAGCTGAAACCAGCAAATATTAAAAGGGCACCATGTATGTCTCCCCTGCAACTGTATAACTATCTAAATGGAAAGTTTGTGCTGGGATTGCTCAGGTATGGTACGTTCATCCTGCAAACGGTGCTGCAATGACCCCTGTAGCTAAGGAAGGAGAATTGAAAGGCTCAGTAAAAAGTGCTCCTGAGACTATCTCAAAGATGTTGACTGCCTACGGCATGGGACTTTAAAAGACTCCAACAATAAGCAGCTCTGTGTTGTACTCAACTATTTAAAGTGATCTTAAAACGCTTGCTATCTTGCAACCAGTAGGAATGGTGAAGTAACAGGCAGCGAGCCTAGGTCCCTTATTTTTCTGGAAGTTTTGGAATTGTTTGGGCTCTGAAAAAGCAAATCCCATTGTGAATCATGAGAATTCTTTAAGTCTGCTTGAAAGGGCTCATCCTAAAACTGAGAGGTAATCCTGTCTCTAGCTCTCTGCTAAGGTTTGCTGTGCTTCAGTCCAGTTGCAAAAAAAAAAAAAAAAGTTTATCAAACTTATTAAAAAAAAACCCAAAATGTTCGAATTACTTTTTTAAACACTAAACTGGCTGGATTTGAACCAGCTACTTAGAGGCCAAGGAATTTTTTTTTCTTTCTCATTTTTAATCCCATTGATGCTCAAGTATTTTAAGCAGTATTGGTTAATGTCTTCTTTCTTATTAGAACATTAAGTAGTAATTTCCTTTCCTCTTCCCCTTCTTCACCTCATGCTTTATACTTACTGAGAACAGCAGGTAACAAGTCAAGCCTGGCATCTGACCAAAAAGGTTTTTTATCTTGGGATTCATTAGGGTGTATAAAAATAGCTAACCTTGTTTAAAGGCACTTCTTACAACAACAAGAAAGGGGTTCAATTACCATATCTCATTTAAAGTGAAGATTAAACAACTTTACCAGGACAGTACACTAATCTCATGAATCCTATTTATGTTGAAATGTAGTGCTATTGGCAATAAACAGCAATTTGAGAAGTCATAACCCAAGAAAATAATTGTCAAGTGACTTTAGAGCTCCCTATAAATTTCCTCTTCGTGACTTCAGCAGTAGTGTTCAACAACAGAGTTAAATATTTGTATTAGGTGCTCCTGCCTTTAACAGACTAATTAAAAAGATCAAATTCTTTGATTCTATCTCAAATCATTTTAGTTCTAATCTCTCTAAGGCAAAGGCAGCTCTATAAATTGAGCTAAATGTATTTTTTTCTGAATAGAGACTTTACAGTGTAGCAATAAATCCAAGCACTGGGAAAGTAAATGCAACTGAAGTACCCTTAATGATGCTATTGTGTAGTTGTTATGGTTATAATCCCATTACACAGACCTTTACCTTGAAGGCTATAAATTCTTTGAGAAATTATTCTAATGGGAAGGGGCATTACTTAAAGCATTGTGTTTAAATATAACAAAAAAGGAGATGATTTAAGTTTGAAAAACCAAGTCACACAAACTGAAGTAGTAATAATGGAGGGAGATTAAATTTTTGCCTATTTGTATTTCCTAAGAAACCACGCAATAGAACTGTCCCCAGGGCTACTTATTATTTGCATCACAGGCATGCCTGGAACTTGCATTAAGTATCAGGACCCCATTCTGCTCTACACCTGCAAACTTAAAAATCAGTACCTGAATCACGAATTGTCAGTCTAAAAACCTGACCCAAAGCCCAGTGAAGTCAATGGGAGACTTTCCATTGATTTTAATTATTTGGTTCAGGAGCTAAGTAAGTATTTCTAAGACAAAAATCAATATTGTCCCACAGTGGTAATGTTTTCATGTGCTTCTATTGATCCTTTTGTCATAGATTAGAGGATACCTTGGCACTGTCAACACACGAGGTTTTAACAAACTGATTTGATTTATTAACACCATTTGATTAACATCTGCAGTAGCAAGTATTTATCAAATGTCAGCAAACAAAAGTTCAGCAGAAGGATCACCACAAAAAATGACTTGTTGCACAATGTGAGCTGAACTTCAGTAGGAACAGGCTTTCCTTAAAAGCAGTTTGTGTCAGAGCCCTACAAGATATATATGCTCAGCATAAGCTGGGTATTCAGAAACTTGGGTTTTTTTAACCAACTATATCATCAGGTCTAAGAAAAGCACTTACCTTTCCTGGAGTAACTTAATTTACCTCCTAACATGGTCATGGTGAAATGAACACTGCTGTGACAGTATGGTTATAAAAATTATGCCAAAATTCTCAAATCAAATTGAACTTGCTTAGTCTGTCAGTTATGTTTTATAAATTAATAATCCATCTTCTTCGAATAATTACAGTGAAACACATCATTCTGTTTCAGAAATACACTGCAATGCATTGCTGTGTTTATAGGATCTGACTTACAAATGCAAGTCCTGGAGCATCCTCAACAGGACTGCTTATGTTGGTAATATTTACGTGATTGTTCAGTTGACAGCCTTGTCATTTAGCTTTGCCGCCTTATAAACCAACTAAAACCCTTCAGTCATTTCTTGAGAATAATGCTCAAAGCTTGGGCCTCTAATTCAAGTTGATTTTTGTATGGTTATTTGAAAAATAAATAGTTCATAAAATTTAGCAATTATATAGTAGTAATCTAGTGGTGTACAGCTTTCCTACTACATGACCATAAGCTACTATTTTAGGATGTCAAACTCCTCCACATATTGTTTCTCAGTTTACTAATAGTCACTAGAAAAATCCCCAAGTTTAAAATACCTTTTCCTCCCTTTGAAAGGATCTTTTTTCCTGGAAGAATACTTGAAACCTTTCAGCATTTTCCCAACCCAAACCCCAAACTAGAAGTTATATCTGGCATAGACTAGGATGGGTTACATTCATTCACATTTTCCAAACCAATGTAAAGGTTAATTTGCTAATTGAATTTGTAGTAATTTATCACTTTTTTAACCTGTTACAGTATGAATATCTCTTAACAGTTCAATCATTCATAACAAAAATGTCGATGCCATGTAAATCTTATCAGGATCGCTAAAATAATGGGACTTTTGTTTACAAGGTGTCGATTGGTTTTAGAAGCTTTGATAATGACTCCAGACAGTCAATAAATACAGAGACTTTTACATTGCCAGTAGGAGCCGAACTAAACTATCTAATCTTTTTAAAATGACAGACAACACAATGAACTCTGAACTTAATCCCCTCCAAACATTAAGGAGACAGTTTAGTGCTTAAAGTACTATTCAAACTCAAACCCTACATTTACAACAACAACAAAAAAAAAAAAAATCATTAAGGGTCTGATTTAAACACAGTGGAAAATTCAGAGTTAAGGCTGGCTTTCCTTCCCATTGTGCCTGGGCAGTGGTCTGTGGTGGGCTCCAAGTCTGTCGGTAGCTTGTCTTGGACAAGGAAAACACCTGTGTGCCTTCTGAAAGCAAGTTTGTAGTCAAAGCATTTAAAGAAGAAAAAAAAAAGCTGAAGCTTTAATTGCCCTTAATTACTTTGTGTCTCTATTAAGCAATTTTTCCCTAAGGTTTTGAAGAAAACATGGGGCACAATGTTACATGCTACATTTCAGAATTTACAGCTGGGCTTATAACCTCTGAAAATGACACACGGCCTTTAAGAGGAAAAGGGAACCATAAATGTAAAGCTTACGTTAGATTGAGAGATGGGGGAGAAGGGTGGCACGCAGTGGCTAACATACAAGTTTCTTGTGGGACAGCATCTCCAGGCATAATTGGTCACTAAGAGGATTAATCATGGAAGGCACATGCTTCCTTTACTTGAAATCTATGAAGCAAGCCAAGACCTGTTTTATAAAGTGACACCCACCACAGTTAAACATTTCTCTAATGGCTGTTAATACAGAGAAAAGATATATATATATATATATTTG
>VYZV01025349.1:43759-56459 GCA_013401275.1 Pandion haliaetus
TTATCAATTCTACTGAGTCAGATAATTGTTTGCTTTTCAACTTTAGAGTCTCTATGTGCAGTGCAAATCTGACTCCTCACAGTACTGGTGAAGGTTCAGTATTACCCTGTTTTCTGTGGATTACATCTCTTTTATTGGTTTGTCTTATAAATGTATGTCTCTGGCTAATGAATGGAGGAATTAATCCATTCTCACCTTTTCAATGTGTCCCTCTTGCTGCCTAATGTAAAGCCTGACGTGACAAATGCTTTGGTTTTATTCTTAACATGACCCAGATATCTTTATTGTCATTCCTGGGTAATTGGAGATAAGTTGTGTTAGATCCCTGTGTTTGTTATTAATTAATTCCACTGAATAGATAATATTTCCTGCGACCTTTTTTATGCCTCGCTATATCTCAGGTAGATTGCTGTATGTAAAGGGGAAAATACAATTTAAATCATTATTGGGACTTTAAATAACAGATTTTTAATTACCAAAATCTGTATACATTGTTGAATGCAATTTATTGTTCTGCAATTTTGTAACTTTCTTTGCTTAAGATATCCTCACTGTCTTGCTAAGTTACAGTATTTGTATGTGAATGGTTTCAAATATTTTACGTTATTAACAACTGATTCTTAAATCATGAATTTCTGAGGTTCCTACTATCTGTGTTTTGCCATGATTAATTATTGAAGCTTGTCTTTCCTGCAGAAACTGGGCAGACTGTAGTTACTTGTTGGTTGAGTTGTCACTCGGATGAGCTACATTATCAGGACAGCCTAAATCTTATAATGGATTGTTACTGAGAGATGTGATGTCTGTGTTTTCAGGATGAGATCAACCAGCAGAGGTGAGAGTGTGAGCATTTATTTGGCATCAGTGTGTGATATTTTAAACAATTTTCTGAAGTCTGTATTTACATGAACAGTACATAAGCTGTATCTTGATTTCAGGCTCCGGTTATGCTAATTAATTTTGCTGACCTATCACAACATTTCAAGATGTTCTAATTAAAAAAATCTCAAAATGCTTTCTTTAGAATCTTTTTTTTTTTTTATAAGTTGACTGACAGGATTTTGATAATCAGTACTTTCTCTGGTGGCCATTTGTAGTAAAATTAGTGGAATTTCATGGCACTTTTCCTGTGCAATAGTACATTTCCATAGTTGCCTAATTTAGTATTTCCTGAGTCAGAGAAGAGCTATATGTTTTAGAATTAAAAAAAGAAAGATGCTGAACCAGAACCCTGCCAGGTGCTGTGCTGAATGAAAATCTACAACTGCTAACTTATTTGGATTCTATTTTTTTCCTTCTTAATTTCTTTGAAACCTTTATTAGTCATTCTAATAGATTGCTTCCTGAATCTGCCCCTGTTTAATTACTATGCATTTAAGCACAAGTACTGTAGAAAATCTTATAGTAGGAAAGTCTGTGTTAAAGAGCTACACTGGTCGTAAATAACATCTAACTGGTATACAGTAAAAGCAGAACCTACATGTGCCTACAAGATACACTGCAGCATCTTTTACTCTCCCAGGCTCCCTGGTACATGCTCTCTCTCCCATCCTCTTTTCTCCACCACCTGCTCCCAAACGCGTTGTGTTTGGGCAGTCATACCACAGCTCAAGTTATAACTAAGATTAGTTACAGGCATTTGTATTTTTTTGTCTATTTGTACCAGTGGTAGCAATAAAAGAGTTTAAGAAAGCTGAATGACCCCTCCTGGCCTTGTGGGCAAAGCATCCTTGGCATGGGCCAGATAGTACAGGACTTCTGGGCTCATCACGTTCACCAGCTGTGGACTGGCTACAATGCAATATATATATAATGCAACCCCACCAACATCTCCTCATCCTGGCAGAGCAGCAGGGACCCGATGGCTTGGCTTGCTGTGCTGCTGTTGTATCCGTCTCACTCGTAGGGACAAGCTGCCACCGTGCCACGGTGTGTGCCCTGGGAGCATGCTGGTGGGCTTGGGGCTGGCTTGGTGACATCCATGTCCTGTGGTGTTGGATCTGTCCCGTTGTGTTGGGTCTGCCTATGGTGATTCAGTTTCAACTTTTGAAGCACTGAGCTCTCCCATCGTTTGTAACAGCCTCCCAGCATGGTGCTAGCCCCCAGTGTGACTCAGCGTTGGTGTCCATGGAGGTCCTGGTCTCCTGAATGGAAACCAAAGACTGCTTTCTGGAGGAAAGCCCCGTCGTGCGACGACCAGTGAGCTTCCTACCAAGAAGGCAGATAAAGGCACAGACTTTTTTTCCTCCAAAAAGAATAGCAGTTTAATTCCCAATTCTGCAGCACTTTCACAAGGAATACTTGCCAGTTTTCCAATTTTTTAATTGATCAGACCCTTTCCTTACTTTGCCAGACTGCATGTGTATTTATAGCCATGTAACACTAAACCAGATCTGCTTTTGTTTTTGTGATTTATGTTTTTTTTCTTAAACAGGAAAGCATTCATTAGCAAATGTTGTGAGAACAATACAGTAACTGGAGGTTATTTTATATGAAAATATTGTTGATTGTTCCTCCCCTAGAAATCTCTCTTGGCAGCTCACTTCCTGCCAAATGAATCAGCAAAAGCTGCTCATGAAAGCTGTTAATATATAATACAATCACCCAGCACTGCACTTGCTCCTTATCTATGAAGTCCTTTTGTGATCAATGATTCACATCACCTTTTGATTATAGTCTCTGAGCACAAACAGTTTCTTAATATAAATTAATGGCCTTGGAATTTCTAAATAAACATTCCCTTTTGTTTAGCATCATTTCCTATTTTCTTACCAAAACACAGTCTTATTGTAATTGTTCAGTTTTCACTGGAAAAAGTGTTTGTGGACTGGAATGTTCTCAAAAAACAAGCGGTTCCTTTCAGAGCTATTAGTGTTGATTTACAAGGTCTAACCTGCTACGTTAATTGAATATAGCTAGGAAATACTACCAAAAAGTAGCTAGTATGGTGCGATTCGGTAAATAACAATTCCTGCATTCATTTACTGGAAAAAAGGTTTTCTCTTGAAGTATAATACTCTTTGGGTACTTTGGCAATGGTTGGGGTTTTTTTGATCTTTCACAGTAATAAAACCCAGGTTATCTGAGCAGGAGATATTGTCAAGATACTTCCTCTAAATTTTCTTATTGTTGTTAACACTATTAAATAGTTAGGCATGGGCTTTTCAACAAAATTAATTCTGAAGATTTCCTCTGGCCAGGTCTGGCTAGTAGGATTATTAAAATACCAACCATCACACAGTGGTAAGCTAATGTTAATTAACCCTTCTTGCAAACTTCAGTGAAGCATGAGTGGAGAATGAAGCAGAAGCATAAACCTGACCCGCAGAGAACTGGTGCAAAAAGCTATCTGATAATATTCCTTTTTTAAAGGCAGAGTTATTTCACTTAAGTCAATTAGGTAGAGTTCTAACTAAACTGAAATAAGAACCTGAGAGACTGAAAACCCATGGAGACATTTAGTTTAATTAATTGTTAGCTAAAGTGATCCAAGCTTATATTCAGACAAGGGATTTCTTTTTTCCCCAAAGCATTTAAAGAATATAGGCCATGATAAAAATGATCAAACTTCTGAGTGGGTTGTCCGTGGTGGTTTCAATTAAAGCGTTTTGGTTTGCAGTGAGGATAGGCTCACAGCGGGCACAGTGTCAGTCGCTGTGGCCCAGCTGACAAAGCAACCTGCCAAGCTGGGGTCACTTGGCCATTGCCAGTCAGATGTCCATCATACACTTGTCCTAACCTCAAAAGTCATTTTAATTTCTGACTCGCTCATACCCCTAACTAGAACAGAGGCTGATTTTCTCAGGAAAGTTCTCCTGGGTTACACAAAGACTTTAAACACTGTGGCTAGCTAAGACTAGATGCTCTTAACGTGGGGAGAAAAAAATCCCTCCTGTTCCAGAAAAGCAACGTCCGACTCCAGGGCAGCATCTGTAATACAGCTTCTCACTGCCTACAAGGAAGCAAAGCCCTCAGGTTCCTGGGGCATGTCCTTGACTCAGGGTTTGAATCGATGCCTGTTCCTTAAAAGCGCTAGTAAGCAGAGAGAAAATTTTTTTATGCATCAGTGTTTTGCTCTGGAGAACGATAAAGAAGCTACTTTGTAATATATTGTCCAGCATTATTAAGTGCTGTCTCCTTCAAATTTTAAATTCAAATGCTGTGTTAAAATATAGCAGATGTATTTATTTAGTCTGAACTGTTAATTACTTTTTGTATGTGCCCGGAGCTGGGGCTGAGCATTATTTCATAGTCTGTATGTTGCAACGAAACTGAAATAGTACTTGGTCCTCAATGAAACAAATATAAATACGCATGATGAGAGTGATTCTCCTCTCATTCCCACTGCTGTGAGACAGAAGTGCCTCTGTTCAGCCAGAAGCCTTGATGGCTTTATTGACTTTTACAAAGATAACATCAGTACCAGCTGAGGATCTCTCCTGATATTCTCAGGCACTTGTATGATGTCAATGAAATGTCAAAAGTAGTTAGTGATGCGCTGCCCTCCTAATGGGAGAGATGTGTGTTGTTTTCAGCAACTTACTATAAAAATAACAGGTGTAAATGTGCAATAGAATGTTATTTCCTCAATATTTTGGTAAAGATTGTTATGCGTACTGTCCAATTCCTAAATCCAGTGTAATTAAAACAAAAAGCAATATATTTACAGATTTTGACTACAATTCAGGAAGCATAATTCACTTAAATGCTCTGAAAAAACAAAGTCATTTCCCTGCTGATATGTAATATACCAGCAGTATGGAGTGATCAGGAAAGTCAGCAACCTCAAAAGAAGACATTTTATCAGATGTTTGCTAAAGAGATGTTTTAGTAGTAATGCACTGTAGAGAGACAGTAGCAATTCAGTTCTAGAACAGTCAGATTTTTAGTCATGGTAGTGCTTTGAGCACTAAAACAATTCCTAAGATGTTTCCCTTGGCTTATGGTATGTATGTGTGTATGTAATACCTGAAAATAAATGCTATATTTAAATTGAAATAACACTTTTATATGCAGTAACCTAAAGCACAGTTTGTCCTGCAAACCCTTATCATAATGAAGTGCATTTGGTAAAATTAAAAAACATATTCATTTGCAGCAAATGGCTGTGAATCATACACAGATGCCTTGTACCTAATCTGGGAAAGGTTATCTTACAGTTTCTAAAAGTTAATATCAAATTTATTAATGCGTCCAAGAAATACTTAATCTGAAAAAACAGTAGATTATAAAGATCAAAGCATAAGAAGTAACCACTATACCTTTTATTAAAATTAGTTTTAAACTCCTATTTCATTAAAAATTGCATGTGTTTTCTCAAAAAATGAAAAATTCCAAGAAGAATTTTTTTGTGTATAATGAATGAAGCGGCCTAAAAAGGTACCAGAAGTCCCTTTTTATAGAGAAAAGATTGCCGTCTTCAGCGTGTTGCTGCCAGCTCAACCTGATACTCTCTAAGTACTCCATTCAGCCCAGCCTATGTTGTTCATAGGTTATTACTGCATAGGTTACATTGAATTATTTGTTCCTGCATAGCTACTCTTGCTATATTTGCTTGGGCAAAGGTGCCTGATTCCTGGCAGCATAGCCTTGAGCGCTATATTAGTCTGAGCTTCCCATTCAAAACTTGCAATGGTATATTTGAGAAAAAAAATCATTTTGTCCTGATCCAATGGGGCCAGGCTGAGCTAGATGCAGCTGTAATGTTGATGGTGAGGTACAGGCAAGTGCATGTTGGTGATTAAAGGTATTTGGGGGTTAGAGAAAAGAGCAAGAAACAAGTTAGAGTTCCCTTCTTCCTCCTGGTAAATCTCTGATGGCAGTATTTGTCAAGAAGTTCAGGTGGTTATTCAGGTTACAGAATAAATAAATTTTCTTAAAGCACACCTGCACCAATGCAAAAGACAGTAGTGGTAGTTCCAGCAGCTCCTTATCTGCCTGTTCCTCCCAAGAATCATTTGACAGGGTTGTTGCTACCAAGCTTCATCCAAGAGGCAGGCAGAAGTGGGTCTGGCCACCAAAAAACAAGCAGGCACAAGGGAAGCAGGAGCAGCCAGAGCAGGTTCTAGGGAGAATGAGCTGGTTTGCAAGGGTCCAGTTTGGGGATGAGCCCAGGAAAGGAGGCAGCACCAGAGCAGGAGATGCCAGAGAAATGACTAATACCATTGTTGTCCTTGTGGAGGGATGTAAAGAGGAGATATCTGGGCAATGACCAATGAAGTCATTTGTTATGGATGGCATTGCCTGTGAAAATTATCTATAGTAATTCCATTTGAGGGTGGACATTTTCCCCCTTCTCTCTTTTCCATGAATCATTCAAAATGGATTCCAATCCAACTGGGAAAGAAAATTAAACAAACCTCTGATGACTTGATGCTGCTAGTCTGCACTGGTAATTTAAAAGAAAAAGTAATCTACACTGGAATTACATACCCAGTAGGGATGACTCTATACTACAGCACATGCTACTCTTTTTGTAATTGTCATGTGGGTGAAAAGTATTTTTAAAGCATTAACACAGGCAGGCTAGATTTAAACCAGCAGTTCTTGGCCCTCTGGTATCCCACTGGGGCTGGGGAAGAGTAGGAATTAGGGGAGGAAAGGGAGAAAGGACATGGTGGAAGTGGTTTTGCTCTAAATAAGCCTCTGCATCTTGCTTCACAATCTTGTTGATATTTGCCTCAATTTCCCCTCTTATTCTGTACAGAGTTGTGAACATTTTTACACCTTCAGCAAGAAATAGGTGCTTTTGCAGATTTTTTCAAAGGAAAATCTCAGGATGATTGGAAAGATGGCAGCAGCTGTCTTTACAGCTCACAGGCCCTGAGGTTTCTGCCTGTCCAGGCAATGAAATACCTCCTTCACAGAAATAGCGAGAATTTAACAAGCACAGAAAACATCTTCCCTTTTTCTGTCAGGGACTTCTAGTAGATGAATGCTTTCTCAGGCTTCTTGACCTGGTTAAATTTCAACTAGCACAAGTATGATGCCTCAGAAATGATAATTCCCACTCTTCTTTTCAGGATGGGGAGTACCATAAATTAAAAAAAAAAAAAAACCAAAAAAACTTAGCACTGTCTTTGCTGTTAGTTTATTTAGCTGCAGCCTCTGAGCATGTTATGTACAGTTGTGAAGTAAAGATACACTGTTCTGCCAGAAGTTGGTGAATGTATCAGCTTGTGTCATGTCACAGTACTGAGTTTGTCCTTGTCCTGGTTTCAGCTGGGATGGAGTTAACTGTCTTCCTAGCAGCTGGTACAGTGCTATGTTTTTGAGCTAGGTATGAGAAGAATGTTGATAATGCACTGATGTTTTCAGTTGTTGCTAAGTAATGTTTAGTCTAAAGTCAAGGATTTTTGGCTTCTGATGCCCAGCCAGCAAGAAGGCTGGAGGGGCACAAGAAGTTGGGAGGGGACACAGCCAGGGCAGCTGACCCAAAGTGGCCAACGGGGTATTCCATACCATATGACGTTCAGGAACTGGGGGGGGCATCGCTGCTTGGGGACTAACGGGCACGTCAGTCGGCGGGTGGTGAGCAATTGCGTTGTGCATGACTTGTATATTCCAATCCTTTTATTATTACTGTTGTCATTTCATTATTGTTATCATTATCATTATTAGTTTCTTCTTTTCTGTTCTATTAAACCGCTCTTATCTCAACCCACGAGTTTTACTTCTTTTCCTGATTTTCTCCCCCATCCCTCTGGGTGTAGGGGGGGAAGTGACTGAGCGGCTGCGTGGTGCTTAGTTGCTGGCTGGGGTTAAACCACGACAGTCCTTTTGTCTTTTTGAAAAAAGCTTTATTTCCTTGGACAAGGCAGTTCCCTAGAGCCTTTTGAGAGTGGCCCTGAACTCCACTAGAAAAAGGAAAAGCCCACGTATGACTGAAAGGTGTAACTTTGAGCATGTCTAATCAGCACCAGGATTGTGGAAGACGTGGGGAGTAGCAGAAAACAGAAACAGAGAAGGGGAGTGCAGGTTGGACAGGCAGCAAGGCAAAGAAGCAGGATTGCCTGCAGCAGAAAGGGCTTTTGGCAGGTATTAACGGACTCCTGCTCATGGATCTGGGTCAGCTACAGATCCACCACTACACGTTAGATCCTTCGCCACATGTCATGGTCTTACACAGGTTCAGCGTGGGTGTAAACCACTGTGGAGACCCAAGCAGCCCGCCCTGGTATAATTTGGTCTAACTTTGTACAGAGAACCAAGGTACTTCAACACCCACTTCCACAACCAAACAGACTGTAACACCTGCCTATTTCTTGGTCATTCACTTTTGTATTTGTTTGCTGCTTTTTACATTGTTTTGATTTGTTATTAAACATATTTATTTCCAGGCAGCTGTGATACCTCCAACATTTGCACAACAGTTTCAGAGCACTGCTTATTTTGGTTGATTTATTGCTAAAGCAAGCTTCTGTGTGAATTTTTGGGAAAGAAGAAATTGTACCCAAAGCCTCTGCAAGTATTGAACTCGCTTAAAATCACGTAAAAACATCCAGAAAAGCACTCTGTATAAAGTGTCATGCTCCCCTCGCTGCATCCTGTTTTTCTTGAAAGCCACAGTGTGTGATGGCTGGGTGTAAATGTCCAAGGCATCCCCGAATTACCACCTGTGCTCTGCCACGGTGGCAGCAGATGTACTTTCTTCTATCACGTGGATAAGCTTAAGCTTCAGCTTATTCAGTGTAATCGTTTTTGCAGTTTACTTTCACAGTGTCACCTCGTAATTGATAAATTAATACTGAAACTGGTGTCTGTTAAGATTAGAAGGAGTAGTTACAATATCCTTTCATCTGCATTTGTGTGACATCCAGTGGCTAGATGGGTCAATCACAGGCTCCCATTTCTTGTGAAAGGTGTAAAAATTGCTCATAACTCTGTTTAGAACACGAAAGCAGGAAATGTATTGGATATTAATGCTAACGGAGCAATTGCTTAATTTTGTTTTAAAAATAAACAGGTGATTAAAGCAGCTTATCGAAGGGAACATGTTACAGATTTGTACGTGTGTAACTCATTGTAGCCCTTGGAGCTCTTTCGCACTCCTACGGGTGTGAACTCATCTCCTCATTGTCCCTGCTGGGCATGGAGAAGTGAATAAACAATATATCACCCTGGTCAGAAATGAGTAATTTCTGTTTTCCTGCATTTAACTGTTGACTGCACCATAAGCGTCAAGACTCTCATCAATTTGGTCATGAGCACTACTGAGATAGGAGCCAAATTTTGATTAAAACCTTTGGCATATCGAAAATTACCAAATACAGTAAGATCGACTATGCCACATAATACTGAATTAGGCTTTTAAAAAGTTGCTTAAACTGAAAGATCTAGAACTTCAGTCTCATGTTTGAAATAACTGCCTGAAATTAAAGTAACTGGTGGCAGTTGCGCAAACTATTTTCTTTGCCATCATCATAATGACAATGACTTGACAGGAGCACTGCACTCAACATTTGTAGGAGTTTATCCATTTTCTTTTTCTTCCACACAGGTAATGAATTAGTAATGGTTTTGTTTATTGCACACTAATATAAAAACCACAGTTATCCCAGAGCATTTTTTGCAGTCTGTTATTGTAAGTAGCATCTACTAATGCTGAAAAGGAAAAAGACGAGAAAATAAAAGTTTCTCTGCTTTTCCAGTCTGCTTTACAAGGTCCATAAACCTGCTTCATAAATCCAGCCAGTTTCTTGTGTGTGTGTGTGCTTTTTATACAGCAAAGGGAAAAATACAGTATTTTTTATAAAATATTCTTTTTAATCTCATAAAACTTAACAGAGAAATTGAGCATTGGTATCTAGTGTCTGAAATGACTTTAAAATTGTGTTTTCAAATGGACTAAATTTCAGGCTTAATATTTATTACTGGTGAACTATTACAAGGAGGTAAAAATATTATTTTTGCCAGTAAATGTCCTGTTAAGATAAATAAATTGGACACACACACAAAAAAGACTGTGCAGGCCTGGGTACTGCATACAAGGCAAATGTTACCAGCAGAGACAGGAAAACAGCAGCTGTGCACCATTCTTGGACACAAAGTCCTCAGGAGTCACGAGGTTAACGCAGGATCTGTTGTTTCATCTCTGCTTTTGCTGACTACAGAGTCACTTAGTCAACGATAATAATCAGAATAAAAGTCCTCTCCTAAAGTTAGACTAGTTTTATGGTAATCTATGGCAAGGAAAAGCAAGTCAAATCTGTCAGAATTATATCTGGAAGAAAACAAAGATCAGATATATGAAAATGCCCTTGCTGAGATCCAGTCCTTTCAGCTGCCTCTTGGAACCACCCTAAGGTATGCATCTTTTAGATAATATTATATTGCTCATGATGGATTTGTTCCATTCTATAGCTCTTCTTTCAGTCAGCCCAATATATCAGAAATTTTGTTTTCCTGACCCTGAAATCTACAGGAAAATAGAATTTAATTTCAAAGTGATTGGCCCTAAATGAAAAAATACAAACCAAGGTCACCTACTCAGCTCTTTCTTTCCACCAGGACAAAGCTATCTGTCACTGAAGGCTGGCTGCAGATTCTCTGTGAAAAAAGAAATTACTCTTAAACATGAAAACAAGGGGTCATTTGCTCTCGTGTTGCGGTGGTTTTAGTTTGACGTTAACAGCTACATTTTAAAAGAATTAATTGCTTCTTATTCTTAGATTCTTAATAAATGCAACTTTTTTACTATTAAAGACAACTAATTAAGGTTTTACTGTTGATATTCCTAAATATCTGAAGATTTAAATATTTTTTTCATTTGCAGCTTATGGAAACTGTTTAATGGTAAGAGTACAACTAAAAATTTCCTCTGCATATTCATCCCTATAAAAAGTAATACGTAAAAGATTATGATATTACATGTCTAAGTATATTGTCAGTATCTGTAGAGGAGTTTTAAAAATAGCCTGCCTGGCACTGCAGGCATCAGGTTGCAGTGACTATCAGACTGAAGAAAGAAAATTTAATCTACCCTGAAAAATGTATGTGTTGATCTATTACTTCAGTAATTTGGTGATGGAAAACAAAGGAATGTGGGAAGGTTGTTACTGCATTTGAATGATTTCTTGAAGGAAATACTAATGCAGCAGTAGCCTGTAGGATTTTTCCTGTTTTCTTTCTGCAGCATGCACTTTGTAGGCACTTGTCTACATTTGGAATAATCCTTGTTGATTTAGTAGGTGTCATCAATAAACTCATCTGAATCAACACCGATTCAGTATGATAAAACCACAAGCATAGACAGGATGTACAGCATCTTTGGTGCCATTTATTAACTAGCGTCCAGGTGTAGTTGCAGCGGGGCAAGATAGATGATGAGTTTGATTACAGTAACTGGAAGGGTGCCAAATGTAATTGTAGCTGGCTGGTGTCTAGACTTTGATGCATTCATAGTTGTAAACTGCTGTCAGCTCCTGACTGGAAAAGCTGGCACACATCACCCTGAAGTTTTACACTTCAGGCCTGTTTCTTTACGTTGGCTTCCCACTTGAGCACAGGTAACTTTGCCCAGAAAGCAGGTGTATCCTGTCTCCTAAGCAAGCAAAACCCAAGGACTAGCTCATCTTTGGCCACAAACCACAAAGTGTATAATTTAAATAGAAAATGGGCTATTCCTCCTCCACTGAAAAAAGCAGCTTTGCTGTACACATGCTCGAGGGCACTACGAACAATACCCCAGTTTCTAATGAAACACAGCAAGCCAACCCAGAAAAAGGCGCACTTTTTGCTTGTTCTATTTTCACCCCGACCCCCAAATTTCTACGGCCTAAAGAAAGGAAGGAAACAAGTCGGTGACCTAACTCCGAGTGCAGAAACCCCTGCAGAGCTTCCGCGTCAGGGGTCGGTGCCGCCGGCAGCCCGCTCCGCCGCCGCCTCCCTGGCTGGGACTAGCACGGCCCGCTTGTACGTCAGCGGGAGCAGTTAAAAGCAAAGCAAAACAAACAAAAAAAATTAAAATTAAGAAAACAAAACCAAACACCCCAAGAAACAAACCAGAACTAGCCCAGAGGAAAAGGCCGGTTTCGACCCTATAAGCCTTCAAGGTGTCCCTGCAGCGCGGTGCAACGGGGCGCGGGAAGGGGAGCTGGTCCGTCCGTAGCGTAGCCGGGAGAGGGGTCGGATTTTCGGTGTCCCTCTTCTGTCACGGGGCGCTGAGCGGGGCAGAGCGGGTGGTGCTAGGCAAGGACAGCTGCCCGCGGTCCCTACCGGACACTAGCGCCCGGAGATGCCCAGGGGGACGCAAGGGCTTTGCCGGGCTCCCAAGGGCGGCCCCGGCGCAGCCCTTCTCCTGACAAGGGCCGCGGGGCACCGGCGGGATGGCACGAACCGGGCGGGCGCGGCCCGGTACGCCCTGCTCCTCCTCGCCCGCCCCCTCCCCTTCCCTTTCCTCCTCACCCCCTCCCGGGCCGCCTGCCCCTCTCCGCGCCGGGAAGCCCTCCCCGGCGGCTCCCGCTGCCCCCCGCCCGGCTCCGCAGCCACCTCCGCCTTCCGTCCCTCCCCAGCGCCTCCCGCAGCGGCGCGGCCGCCGGGTCCCTCCCATCCAAGATGGCGGAGAGTCTCCCAGAGCATGATCGGATCCTGCAGGAGATCGAGAGCACCGACACGGCCTGCGTGGGACCCACCCTGAGGTGAGGGGCGGCGGGGGCCGGGGCGCCGACGGCGGGCGAGGATCCCCCGCCTAGCCCTGTCT
>VYZV01025365.1:0-44885 GCA_013401275.1 Pandion haliaetus
TTTTAGACTTGATCAGATGTTGTGCAGAGTTCTGTTCTTAATTTAAAGTCTAAGTTGTTGTTTCTGAGAGTGACTTAATAGCAGTAACCTTATGGTTAATCAACTGAGCAGTAAAGTTCACTATGCACTTACTGCAGTGTAATTATAAAGTGAGCAAAAATATAATTGATGCATTTTGTCAATCTGTGTAGCTGCAAGGTACTTTTTCAAAGGTTATTTTTTTTATTTGGATAAAATAAGTTAATACTGTTTTGGCAATTATCCTTTGACTTCAGAGATTTTGCTGCTGATTCAGGTAAAACTACGTGATAGATGAATAAAGATTATAAGCATTTAAGAGTACAAAATACCTTCCACTGCAGTCAGTGACTCTACCCTTGCAGCATAAAGTCATTCAGAAAATCACTGAAAATACAGCAAATTTGGGTTGGAGCAAAAAGGAAAGTGTTTCAATACAAAATAGCACTTCTAAAGTACTGGTTAATTAACAGCACTGATATTTGTTATACAGCACAGCTACACTGATACCACAACATTTTTCCCATGAGCATTGGCTCAGGCTGGACACACCTGAACTTGCTCCCATCCCTTCTGTGAACATCCAAATTAAACAGCTTTAACTCCTCAGCCCCCCATGGAAAAATAAATGTAAATATCCATGCCCATAAAATATTTGTGTATGTGTTGGCTAGGTATGTAACCCTTGCTCCTCATTCCATGTTCTCTGCTAGTAGTAAAGAAGCCAGCATGATTTAAAATTGCATATCCATATACAGAACAAGGCTATAATGCTGCAGTGTAGCTATTTTCAGTCATTTTTCCTCATCACTTTCCTGGTCCTTCTATGGGACCACAGCCCTCACCACAGATAAGCGGGACATGGCATCTTGATGGAAATACATCTTTTTCCCCATGGCTCTATGAGTTTCTGAGGCAGAGTGTATATTGAAGCTGGGATTTGGAGAAAACTAGAGGTTACAAATGGCCACATGCTGCAAGGCTGTCTCCTGCATTTCCATCCTATTGCATGAAGCAGCATAGCCTTGACTGTAGTTGATAATCTTAACAGATTAATAATTAATAGACACAGTTTCCATTTAAGTCTATACCTCAATTTACTGAAAAAAAGTAAGGACTTGATCTTATACTTGTAAGGGTAAACAACACAAAACAGAAGGTATGGAGACATAACTTCTTCTCAGCTGAGATGCAGTGTGTGCATCCTCTTCATCTGCAGAAAATGGGTTGGCTTAGCCACCACAAGGGTGAGGAGCAACAGACTGGGTCCATTTCAGGACAGGATTCACATGTCACATGTTAGATGAGCTGGTTCAATTTAAGAGAAAAGCATACAAATGCAAGATTTCTCCAGGAAAACCCTTTTTCTTGTTCTCATCTTTTCAGTGGGGTTGAAAGAGTTGCCTGGACAACTATTTTATTTCTTAAACTGATTATCTTTTATTGAATTATAGCATTAAAGGAGAAATACATACTGGTAAAGATAACTTAAAACAGTCTGGTTTACTTCTTGTTTGCAGAGGAACTAGCAATACTGCCATGATCCTCAACAAAAGGGCTGTAAGTTTGCAAGCTGTACTGATCTGTTTGCCTATCTCCATGGGAGTATCCCTTAGCTGACTTTTATCAGGTATGATTCCCAACTGAATCTCAATGCATGTTGAGAGGGATCATCCTCCCGCTGAACGCAGTTGCAAAATATTACTTGTCTTCAATAGGACAAGATTAGACCTCAGAATTAGGCGGGCAGCATGTGGCGAAGCTTATTCAGCCCAGGAGTATCTACACAGATGCATGCATTAATGTGGGTGGAATCACTCTTGCAAGGGCTAATCCTTTTCTGTTAATCCCTGCTTTTACAGGGATCTCCCGGAAACAGACTCGTAAACTGGCCATGTTTGTGGATGACCTGGCATGATGCTGCTGAAGCCAGCTAATGTGGGTCAATTTACACTAAATAATTACCTTTGCCCAGCCTCTCCCCAGCCAAGAAGTCCTCACCCACTCACCTCTGCTGATCCAGCTTATGTTTGGAAAGGCCAGAGCTTTCCTGCTCCCTCTTCAGGGTCTGGTGAGATGATGAAGCCATATGATGATGAAGCCATTAGATAGTGTACCAACCTCAGTTACTGAGCAATCCTCCCTTTCTCTTCTCCATAAATCTTTAGTGACCACTGCAGTGAGACTCTTTATAAAAACAGCATGTGGGGCTTTTGCAGTAAACTTGTCCAATTTATTCCCTTAATGAAATTAGAGCCAGAAAAAGCGCACTCAGATTCATGCATAAACTGCATTGGAGTAAACTGCATGGCTTATGCACATATAGGAAAAAAATAGGGCCCAATATTTATAGTAGCATTGCATGTATAAAAAGAATTTGTGGAATTAAGAATAAAACATGAGGCAATTTGTTGATTTGCCAAGGGAATATATGGGAGCGACAAATGTGTAGATTATTCTAAGGTTGCTTTTTAGTGTCATTATCAGATCCGAGAACTGTATATAAAAGCACGCAGTCCTTCACATGCTAAAAGTATAGTTTGCTCAAACAATTGTGAAATATTCAGTATTCTTAAGATTAAATATCTGGATATTGCTTGTGAAGGAACAGCTGTCAGCTTAAATCTAAAGTCTAGTTTGTTTACTGGCTGTATTTTATATCTGTTAGAAAATGACACCAAATGGCAATAAAATTGTTGTAAGTATTCTACTGGGGAATATAAATGCCCTTTGGTTACAGTGTACATATCTTTATACATAATTCCAGTATATTTTCCCTAGAATTATGTTAAATATGTAAAAAGCCTTTTCTCATAAAGGTAAAAATGCTAGATGTTTCCAAGCTGTAATTTAGCATTAGTGTCAAGATTGCTTCAGAAAATAAGCTACAGTTACTGTTTCATTCTTTTTAAGTGTCACTCAGCATACCATATCTGATCTTGTATTCAAACTAAACTTATATGATTTTATTCACTTTTCCAGAAGTGCAAGAGAGTTTAGACATAATTTATAGCATATGGATTGATGTAAATAGCTTAAACTAAGTAATTGGCTAGTCACCTACACTGTCTTATCCTGTTACTACTAGGTACTTTTCAAGTAATTAGGGAAAACAGATCTCTTTTATCCAGTAAGTTTAAATTGGATGAATCCTTGACATTTATGTAGTTTATTTTTCATACTATACAAAAACTTTCTCTATAATGCTGAGGTTTACTAGGCCTATAATAAGAAACTGATTTTCTGCTGAGTTAAAGTGACTTATCTTTGCCCTTTTAATAAGAAATCAACTCCAGTTTAGCAAAAGTCAAGATAAAAATCACCGAGTCGGTGTTATCACGATGTAGACAGTAAACATGTACCACTATCATTAACTTCTCTGTGCATGGATTTCAAATACATTTTAAATGCTGAAACTCAATAATTTCCTGAATATTAAAATAACATAAGATTAATGAATCAGGAAAAGTATGAAAAGTGATTTATTTTGGGAAGGTCATTCCTTGGTTAGCCAACACTTAAATTGAATACTATAAAGGAGAAATATATTAGAGGTAAAAAGGAAAATGGGTTTTACTGCATGTGAATTCTTTGAGTTTTACAATGCTTATGATAAAAGGACTGCACTTACAGGTTTAACCTCTATAATTTTTATGCTGCACGTTTTAAAAAAATCTTTTTATTTAACATTTCTAGGGCAATTTATACACGTCACCTTGTACTTAATGTTCCTTTTAAAACAGTTATTTTTGCCTCATGCTTATGAAACTTATAAAACTAATTTTCATACCAGACGTGAAATTTCTAGTTATACCAGCAAAGTTGGACCTTTAATGGTAATACCATACTTAAAGAAATAAGTATTTTAAAGAAGTTATTGCATAGGGAGACATTTATTCCTGGCTAGTGTACTCCTACACACAGAACTTACAAACTGGCCTTACTTACTAAAAAAAAGAAAAAAATAGGAAAGTATTATTAAAGCAAGTGTTTTGGCTCCTTGGCTTAAATGAAGTTTACACTTAAGTGCTTTGCTGAATTAGGGCTACAAGCAAATCTTGCTTTCACCGAAGTAAAAAAGAGTAGGATGAGGTGAATATAATGTAAATTCCTTATGAGCATCCAAGAACTTTAAAGCAAGATTATGCAAAAATTCCTCTTATGCCTGTCAAAGAATATCTACAGAAACAGAAACATGTCTGAGGTTGAAGTCACTAGGAGTTGAACACATGAATTTGACGGAGAATTTGGCCCTGCGATTTAAATACTGTTCTCATGTCCGTGTGTTTGACAAGGGATATACTGCCACCCCAATAACCCAGAGCTCACTGGCCTGCACACACATCTCAGTTAGTTGAATGGTAAGAACCTGCTTCTCATGCCAGTGGTACCCTCTGAACAATGGCTGTATTTGCACATGCTTTTCAAAGTTATTATCATTTCTGTATTGTGTTCTGCCAAATTGCTCATTTCTTCCTATTATACATATTGCTTCTGGAGAACACCTACCAAAAAAGGCCCCCCACGCTACACAAACCCGTAACAACATCCAACGGAGAGATCTTAGTCCCCAAATGCTTGAATTAACGAGGTCCCACTGCAGTAATTAGGAATAGGTGTTATGGCTCTTTCAGGTATGATTCCTGAAAGTCAGAGAAATTAAAAAGTCAAAGCCTTTTCATTTTGCTGTCTTCAGAGTCACATGCCTTCAGAGTTTTTTAATAAAAGTGAACAAACAAAAAGTTACACTGAAATAATTACATTTTCACCCTTGGTAGACTACTGTAATAAAAAGCACAACTGTTTTGCAGGAAGAAGGCACATGTAACCCCCAGTTCCTAGATGCTGTTGAATTACTCCTTGTATTCTGCAGTTGTGCAATAGCACTAGCCCACCCAAAACAGAAAAAAAAGAAATGAAAATTGGTTGTTTTCTTGCTCTGTGGACTCTGCAGACAAGGTAGATATATATCCAAAGGTAAGGACGTGTCACAGTTGCCACAGGCCTCCCCTGTTCCTACAGGCCGTGTTCCTACAGTTCAATGACAGAATTTCATACAAGTATCTTATCTCTGGTGGGGAGAAAAAGGCTTGCTGATCATGAAGAAAGAGGAAAAGCAGCTGTCACTCCTACGACAGGGAGAGAATGGGTGACAATCTCTGCCATTGCCACTGTGGAAGATCCCTCCCTCCTTCACCACTGCTGGGAGGGTTAGAAGGGGAATGAAAAGCAAAAGGGGAGCCCATGTCGTTTCTTCCGGTGAAGTGTGGTACCCATTCTGGCACAAAAAGGGTAAGAGTATGAAATTAGATTATGTAGGTAAACTTCTGGAAGAGAGAAGTCTTATTTACACCGAAGGCTGATCCAAATAAATACATGGAAACTGACAATGAATAAATTGAGGCTGGAGAATAAGAGGAGACTTCTGACCAAATAGACTGTTAGGATCTGGAAAAATCTTTCCATTGAATCATTGGGGACAAAGTACCTAAACTAGACTAGATTTAGGTAAACTAAACTACTTGAATCTTTAGGACTAGCTCTAAATATTCAGACCAAAAATGCTTATACAAAATGAGTTGTCCACAGAAGCAACAGACTGGACAGATCATCCCAAGAAGCCCATGTAGTTTTTCCATTTCCTACACCCTTAAAAAGCTATACTTAAGGTTGCAATGTAAACTTTTAGCTCCAAAATGATTTTCTAACCCCACACAAGTATCACTGCTTGTCTAGCTGCAGCAGAGGCAAAAAAACTGTTCCTGAGGGGCAGCAACAGCAGCGAGTGGTGAAGCTCAGATGTATTTGCCCCATGGCTTCTCACTAGTCAGTGTATAGTTTTAATATTCATTAACTTATAGAATATTCCTAATTTGGAACTGAAGTAGAAAGCCCTGACCTATAAAGTACACAAATGTATAATTACATCCATTATCAGCTAAATGTAAGATCTGTATATAAGTTTTACTGCAATTATTAGTTAAGCACATTTCTTATATGTAATTGTATTTAGATCTACCAGTAAAAATGCTGTAAAGCATGCGTTGATCTCCTGAATTAGACAGCTTTCAAGAGATTACATCAGACTCAGCCATGTAGATTTTAGGGGTAGACTATGTTGGGATCTGGCATGGGAAACCATACAGAAGTGGCTTGAGCCATCCGCCCCGTGTGGTGCTCACTTTGTGGATGCTGATCAGCATCAGTTCAGAAGCTGGAAGCTTCTAGGAAGCTCACCAGGGAAGACAAAATTACATTGTATGGGAATGCACTTCTCCTCTCTCAGAAATACTGAAGGGATTAATGAACTGAACCAGCGCATGGGGTTAAGCTTGCCATGGGTGTTCAAAGCCCCTCC
This sequence comes from Pandion haliaetus, assembly GCA_013401275.1. Lineage (NCBI taxonomy): Eukaryota > Metazoa > Chordata > Aves > Accipitriformes > Pandionidae > Pandion > Pandion haliaetus. The sequence goes on from VYZV01025365.1 coordinate 6,377, forward strand.
TTCCACAGCCTTGTGGAAGCTGAATGAAACCTCATGACCAAAAAGCTGAGAAGAAATTAATTGGGAAAAACCATTCTGCAAAGAGCTATTGTTTGTAACAGGTGGAAAGTAGGAATGGGGCTGTGTTGTTGACCTCAACCAGGGAAAAGGTGTTCTAGCAAAAATCTAGCCAATTATTTGTATGAGGAGCTTCTTTAACAGACTTCAGCATGGACTGGATTTGCCAGTTTCTTTGTTTCAATAATTAAGTTCTACTTCATATATGCCGCATGCCGTCTCCTGTTTTCTTTGGCCAGCTCTAAGACTCTGGTGTCTTCACTCCAGTGAATCACAAGTTCCCGGGGCAGAAAATTATGTTTGGATTCCTTGAGGACAGTTTCCTTTAAATTAAATTTTCTTTAATAAGCCAAGTAGGGCAAAGACATTAAGAATAAAATCTTTTAATGAAGAAAACAGCCTTGAAACATTAACCAAAGGAGCAGAAGCGTTTGCCTCATGCTGGAAAGATGTACTTTAACCTTCACCTTAGAAGCGAGCAGCTGAAAACTTTGTACTTCAGCATCATTTGTGCCAGTTTTCTATGGTAAACAGACCTCCGTGATGACTCTCCCATTTCTTATCTGGGTAGGTAAAGTAATATTCTTTCACTCTACTTTCTCTTAGATGCCAAAATTTTTTTAAAGGTCTCTCAACACAAGACCAAAGGCAACAAGGAAATGCACTTCTTCTAAGCACTTAGAACAAAAATGACAATGCAATGAACAAAACGCAGCGTATGAAACAAGTTAATGGGCGATAGTTCTTTTTAATACCATCCTGTATTGTATTTTAGTGCACAAGCTGCTAAAAATCTGACAACATCCAGGGTTCAATCTAAAACTTGCAGGACGTCAGTAAGTAATCAATTTAACTGTGCCTTAGCTCTGCGTGTCTGAGGAAAAGCTAAGTCAATGACCATACCTGTAGTACGAGCTGTATAATAAATGTGCACAATACTTACGTTGTGTATTTATATATATAATAATTCCCGTACAGAATGAGTTTATGTGGTTCTAAGCAATAGATATTTATAAATAATCTCTACGCGTGTAGTTTCAATGTATATCTTACATAATTGCCTTTAAATGGCTCTATAAACAATGCTAAATTGCTACTTAGCACTGCAAACACATTAACTCATTGATTTTATACTAGTGTTTAGGAGAGAGGTCTTCCTATAGAAGATTTCAGCATATATTTTGTGCAGGGTCAGGCAGGTCTATTTTCCCCTTTTGCCGCTGCCCTCCTTCCGAAGTGCACCCATTTGCCTTTGCAGTCTGCAGGCGAGGAGTCTGCTTGCACCTACCTCAACGATAGCCCCATCAGGTAGCCTGAGGAAGTGCCTGTAGAGCTCCTGGAAGCCGCTGAGGTGAACCGTGTAGACAGAGACGTGAACGGTGGTGCTACCTCTGGAGGTAGGTGCAGAGTCAGGGATTTCATCCTGGAGCTGGAGGTCACAGCTGGAGCCACCAGCCTTGCTGGCGTGGTCCTTCCAGATGTAATCACACACTGCCACCTAGTGAGACAGAAGGCCCCCCCCCAAAACACACGTACGCACACACGCAGAGTCCCCCTCCTCGCCCCCCACCAAAGGAACATATTTAATTAACTTCTGGCAAGAGCTTAACCGATTTAAAATGATTTTACAATAAATCTGCAAAGCCTGCACCGTATGCAGTTCTCTACTACATATTTTTTATGACATAGATCTAAATAGACGAGATAGACAAATCCCTGGTGTATATTCTATAAAGTTAATTCTGCACAGATGAAGCTGTAATTGACTCCCGTATTAACCAAAAGTAGGGAGATCAAGCAGGGTAGGTTAAACAATAAAATGGCAATGCTGATTAAAAAAAAAAAGAAAGCTTCCTGACAATTTTGTGAACGAGTATTTGTATTTCTCTCTCTTTGAGAAGCCTTTGCGCCTGTACCCACAAGCACTTTTTAGTCTCTGATCTCTGTATAGAATTAAAATAACCTTGTGCTGCTAACTGCATTGTAGATGAGGCAGAGTAAATAAGGTGTATTTTAGCGAGTTGTATAAAGCTAGTTTATTGACACAGTTACCTCGTTTCCTGGTTTGCTCTAAACACACATGCTTGGGTAGGTTTGTACCTCCCTGTGTCAGTCAGAATTTCCATTTCACCTTTTTTGCGTTAATTCTTTACACAGGCTGAGCAGAATTCAAGACTTCAGATGGATCACAGCACACAGTTTAAGCACCCCTTATCCTTAACTATAGCTGATGATGAGAAGCATCATTTTTAAACTCCCACTGAAGTGCAAGCTTTTTAACCCTTCACTTTTGCAAGACCTTTGCGTCACTCATTTTCTCCCATGAGATGCTACTCCTGTTTACAGTAGGAAGGGATCGGTGATATTGTTATATCCTTACAATACACTGGCATGCTCTTCCCAAACACTTCTACTTAATGCAGAGGAAGTAACTCTTTTGCTGGTCTAGTGCATGCCTTTTCTTTCGAGTAAATATATTACGCTGGCTGAAATGATTCGAACTCACCTATGAAGCTAGCCACAGAAAACCTCTAATTTAAGATAGGTGCATCAAAACCTTCTTTTGCATAGTTTTGCCTTTTTTTTTTTCTTTTTCCTGAAACAAAGAGCTCAGATTCTTGCAAGAGATCCCAAAATCAACAGATAAATTTTTCCCCCCACTTGGGAAAAGTTAGATTTAGCTCAGTTTGCTTGTGTTCCAGTTCATGTTTCCTCAGCTGTTCTTACGCATTACGAGGAATCCTGTAACTAGCACAGTGTGCCAATGCCACGATCCTGACGTGCACACTGCTATTCTGAGCAACTGCCTTAGGAGAGGATTGGTTTTAGGTGAGTTAAGAAAGCAAGAACACGCACTGCAAATTATCTCCAACTCTTTTCCAGGAATGACAGAACAATAGGAAACATCGTTTTAGTGCCAGCTTTCATTTGCATCAGTCCTAAATAATTTTATACATTTTAAACCAAGGAAAGGTCATTTGAAATTTAAGGTAAGATATGCACAGTCTGAATTTCCCACACTAAAGTCTCCAGGGTGAAAAGGCCTCCATTCAGAACAACTTGTTAGGAACAGGCAGCAGCTACAAGGACAGGACAAGCCCTGCTTTTTCTTCTGCCTACAATACAAACATGTCTTAAATGCCTGTCATACGCAGCTGCTCCATAAAAATTAGGTGGCCAATGCTCTCATGAAAGCAGAAAGGCAGCTTCTGTTGGGACAGTGTTGGCCAGAGCAGGGACAAGAAGAAGCTGCAAGAGCTGCCACACCACAGCTTGTGAAATGGGCACAAAGACCCCACCACAGTTACCCTCCTCCCTCATCCCAGAGTCTCACAACCGAGAGCTCTGACCTGTCCAAACAAGAGCACCAAGCCCTTCCTGGCCTCGTGTCTTCTCCATGATCTATGACTTCAGGGAAGAGAAACAGCTGGGAGAACCAGCTCAGAAATTCAGTCTGCAGGGTATCCACACAGCAAACAGAATGATCTCTGTCATGATCCTCCTTTTATGCTAGATGTGTTTTCCCCTGTACTGCTTGCTTCCTTTCTTCAGCGTGTTTTGTTCCCTCCTGAATCAATCCTGCACCTTCCCCTGCTTCTTCTCTGACCTTCATCTTAGCCTGCTTTCATTAAATATGCTTGTCCTTCTTCTGTGTTTGTCCCTACCGACAAGTAGGGGGTTTATTTACCATGTGTTTTGCAAGCCATGGATTATTCACTGTGAACGCCACATCCTTCTCTGCAGCTCCGTTTTGCCCATTTGAGCTGTGAGCTCTGGGGGCAAAGATATGAACACTGTGCTTGTCCAGAACAGAGGACAGCATGGACCTTAGACTAGCTACACAAAAGTAAATTACCACATAAATTTTCGATCAGCGCCAGAGCTGAGTGTATTTTACAGTATATAATTACTGTGCTGGAAACCAAAGCCACGTCACTCAAACCTTTGTGCTTTGGGAAACCTTCACCTTGCCAGGGCAAAGACCTCCTCTGGAAGTTCCCGGCTCTGGGTGCCATCCATATCCATATGGGGCCAGGTATGGCATCAGGAGCCTCTGCCTTGCCACCCAACCTGAGAGCAGACGGATCTGCAGGGTAGTGGGAGTAAACAAACCCACCTGACCTGCTGTCACAGTTCAAGATCTGGCAAACTCCCTCTAAGGACATTTATGTGACCAGCCAAGAGAACGTGATGACATTGATTGGCACGTCCTCCCCTCCCAAAAAGTGCAGCCTGATCATCAGACAACTGAGAGTGAAAAAGCACCACCAAAACTGATGGTGCCGTGCTGAGTTCCATCACCTTGGTCAGGGGTAGGCACAAGTAGAGAGGAGGGAAATGGGGCACTTGGCTGGAGCATCACTCATTGACCCTTCCTCAAATTCATCTGGTAGCATGAATTTTCCTGAAGGCAGACTCTGCAATATGCAGTAGGATATAACAGCTGAAAACCAACCGCAGGAAAGGAAAGAGCAGCACTGGGGGTGGCTGTGGATTTAGACACCCCAACTCTGAAGGACCATTCAATTCCCTCTTTGCTAGCACCATCTTAAAGTATTTGGCAGACAGATGTCCACTGCCTTGAAACTTTCAAAATGCATTTCTGTGAAGTGATAGGTCACTAGAGAGCTACTGTGGCCTACATAACCTGAAGTAAGCTCCAAAAGTAAACTCTACTGTCATCTGAAATTTCAATCATTAAGTTAATCAAAAATGTCCATTCATTTCTACAGGAATACAATATGAGTTAATAAATCCACCGAGACAGGCTAGTCAAGAGACTGTGCATATAGGACATGTCAGAGGAACTGAAGTTAGCTATGATCTAGATTCACAAGGGCTGACAAGAAACCACAAAATGCCAGAGCAGTGTACAGTAATCCTTAAATGAAATTAATCTTTCAGCAGAAAAACACATTAAGGATGGTAATTCAATGATAAAAGAGGCAGGCCAGAACAGGTTCAAATGCTGAATATTTCACAACATAACTTAATTAAAGCAGGAGTGTGAGGCTGTTAATCGCTTTATAATAGTTCAGCTTGAAATGAGGTCTGATGTGAATGCCCTTATAGTCTGTTTGTTTGTATTATTATAATCACTAAATGTTACATTGACCTAATGCAAATATACAGTTTTCACTGGTCTTTATTGTGTTGGGTTTTTTTCTACTTTCGATCCTCCTGTCTTTGTGCAACTATGCAAAGGGAAGAACTGGGAGGAAGGGTCATAAATTTAGGTCAGATCAGATGATTCAGCAAGTCTCATGTGGCTTTAAGTCTTATTAATAATTTTAATACATTCTTCCTTGACAACAATGATTTCAATCACTGCTCCTTTAACGTACAGTGTGACGTAAAAATACACAGACTTTTAAAGGAATGGAACACGCTTCTCATACAAAGGAGGCAAATTATATCACCCCTTGGAAATTACAGTACATAACCCAGAACAAAAGACAAAAATACATTTGTAAGTATAAATACAAATGTACTTTGTTGTATAACTGTATCGTGCCACACCAACTGTATAGAAATATGTTATTGAAGTAGAACATGATAACATTTTCAGTACAAATATATTAATAAATGTATATTTATAAATTCATTATACGTGATACATAGCCAATTAATATTAATATTTCCAAGGTCAGGGTACAGAACATGCCATGCTAGTGCGTAAAGGTACTATGAGGTTTTCTATTGTTTGACAGCTTTTGTAAAACAAGAAAGGAAAAAAGAATTCCTCAAATTTTCTGAGCTACAGTGGGAATGAGAGGAAGACTGACTTTTACTGTCTTTAAAAAAAACAGCATAAAAAAAACTATTTAAAAAAATTTGAGAAATATACATGTCAATGTGTGTCCAAGCACTTGATTAGGAGTAGTACTGATTCTTAACTGCTTGCAGCATTATTATTAGCAACGTCATGTGAATCAGTTCCAGCTTCACGCATTGCAAAATGTATAAAAAATGTTTGAAAGCAGCATTCAAAGAAAATACATGAAATGAGCAATACAGACTAAGCCAACCAGCTGAGAATGGGTGGAACTGCGAGCTGGTCATGACAAATAATTACCAAAAGTTACAAGCTGTTAACTTTAGGCAAAAGGGCATAAGTGTTGAAATTATAGAAAAAAAGACATCAAAACTTGAGGGTGCTGTATTTACTTCAAGTAACTTCCATAAACATGGTAAGTACATTTTCTGTGGTAAGAGTTGTAAATATGGGAATTGCTGTTCTGGAGGCAATCTTTGTCAAACCAGTGTAGCTCTACAATTAAAAAACCAAAAGCTAGCTAGTATTAACCTCTGAGGGAAGCTCAGCACCCCTTAAGTATTGCAAACCCCATCTCTGACACGCTGTTGCTCAAAACCTTGCCAGCAACTCCAAGACAAGAAGAATTGCTACCTGTGTCAAAAGCACTTTGGTGGCATCCAGGTCCAGGTTAGGCTACCACTGAACCTCATGCAGTACTAGCTGTGGCAGTGGGGAAGATTTTCAAGCCCCTGTAGGAAGAAGGATGGGGTACTTTACAAGAAGTGAAAATGAACTCGGCTCAAATAAATCGTGAAATTGGAGAAATGGAAAGCAAAGGCATGAAGAAGAAAAGCTATTAGGACTGCCAAAACTCATACCGTCATGAGAAAGTCATGACCAGTTACATCAATACCCCTCATATTTAATCCTTAAATGTATAAATACAAGTATGTACTCATGCTTATACATACACAGCCTATTTTGGTGGAGCGATAGCATGCGTGGTCATGCCTGGCATAATAATGAAGCCTGTAAATATCTCAGGTTAGCAAAGGTCTTTGGTCTGCTGTTTGCAGAGGACCTCTGCCAGGCACGCGTGGTGTAACAGCCATACTCTGACCTACGGAGCCGGATCAGCGGCAAACACCTTCGAACCAGGGCGATATCCCCACCTACAACTGCCTGTAGTAACTCCCCAGATAGATAACTTGTTTCTAAATGGTCCTATTTATGAACATAATGGACCAGTAGTATCCAGGAATTGTTTATTTCAGTCAAATTATGAATGCCTGAAGCATTGTTGTTACAGTCTTCCCCGATTTATTTAATAAACTGACATGGACAGACTGAATGATGAAAATAACCATATACGGAGAATAACCTCTTTGTAAACGACTGAGGAGAAATCCCAGAATAGATTTATGGCAAGCTGCTCAGCATTGTAACACTAGGAAACTGCGGAAAGCCTTTTTGTTTCAGAATTGCGATAGCATCATGTTTATGGATATGTCCAAATGAACAGCGATGCAGATCTTTTCTAGGGGATGATTTTGATCTCCTGCTTTTAGATATTACAAAGTGCAGTCACGTATTTCTTAGCCATTGTGCACGCGTTGCTAGTGCAGTCTGCTTCTTACCATACCATCATTTCAGATCTAAATCTTACATGGTTTTAAGTTTTCACACTTGAGTCATCCATAAATAATATACAAATGTAGTAATAGACTCTTTCAAACAATAATAAATTTAGAAAAAAATGTCATCTCAAGTATTAAGTCAAGGAAAACTGATATTCAATTCAGCAAAAACCTTAGTGAGTGAAAATTAAAGACCACAGCTTTCTTGCATTTCCTTGTGTATGGCAGTGCCTTTGTCCATTGATTTGCCCTAAGGAAAGGAGATAAAATACATTCCCTTCCTATTCCAGAGAATCCTGCTCTATTCCAAGCCCAGAATGGGTTTGGTTCAGATAGGTAAGAGAAATTTCTCTCCATGCCTCATTTCCCAGATTTATAAGGGATGCTGGAATCAGTTACTTAAGAAAGCATCTTCAGTAACTTCAGACAGACAGGATTTTATATAAAAAAGTGTTTAGGAAAAGCTATTTTCCCTATGGAAGTCAGGATTTTAATGCATACAAAGGCATATCTGTGTAAAGAAGAGTGTCTGCTATTCATTATCTGCTCATCAACATTTGTTATTCATTACTCATCTGTTTACAAATGTAATGCAGTCAGAAAGCAGAAATAATACTATATGACTTTGGTGACCAAACATACACCAGAAACAACAAATAGTAAATATGGAGCAGTTAATCTTATGGGATAAAACTTGCCCACAGAAGACATTCTGCAAAAATTTGTGAAAATAGCCCCAACAGATCTGTAGAAAAACAATGTGGTTCAAAAAGATTCTGTAAACAGAAAACAAATGAGCCAAGTTTGTCAATTAACCTATTTGCAATGAACATTTTATCTTAGACTTTTACCATTTGGAACAGATTAAATGCAGAGAAAATAGTTAAAAGAAATAAGTCTGTGTTCACAGATTTCATTCACCATGTCCAAGACCATGTGCATACAAGATGTATGTCTGGGTATGAGACATGCTTTTACTCACCTGTGACTTATGTCAGATGGCCAGATCTGTTCCTGGCAGCTACATAACATTTTTAAATCTGGATCACTACATGGGCAGTAAATCACCTGAGAACTTAAATACATTACACTGGTGGCTTCTAGTTGCATCTTCTCCAGCTTCAGAGAATTTCCTCCTGCGAAGGCAGAGGAATTGTGTATCTTTGTGCCAGTGGGGTAGAGCGTAGTGTGAACTGTGTTCTTGTGGAGGGACTCTTTTGTTGGATACCTGACCAAGTCTGGATTTTTAACTTTTTTTTTTTTTTAAATAGTCATCAAAAAATAGAAAAATTGCTGTGTGGTTTCTCTATGAATTAAAATTTTCCTAATTTGCCTGCTTAGACCAAACTTTCTTTTCAAGCAGATAAAAGGGGGCTAGGAAAAAGAAGGTGAAAAAGGAAAGCAAACTTCAACATTTTTGGTAAAACATATATGCAAATCTGTGGGTGGTTGCCCCCCTTTAGAAATATTGTAATTTTTCTCTCATCTTTCAATAGTCCTAACAAATATACTGACTACTCCGTCATGGATATTAATTATGAGCAAACAGATTTACCACCGAGGCATCTAGAAACTCACTCACACTGTGGCCCCAATATTGCTTCAGCTGCTGTACAGACAGGTAGATATGGGCTGCTCACAGAACAAAGAGTTAACAACCTATGGTGAGATCAAAAAAATAGCTGTATTAGCACATATATGTGGCTATTTGCTTTAACTTTCCCTAAATTATCTTATCTGTTTCCCCAAATAATCACCAGTAATTAGCTGCTTTTTTTCAGACATCATTGCAGAGGTAGACCATAGAATACAATCATAGAATCATTTAGGTTGGAAAAGACCTTTAAGATTGAGTCCAACCGCCAACCATGTCCACTAAACCATGTCCTGAAGTGCCTTGTCTACATGCTTTTTGAATACCTCCAGGGATGGTGACTCCACCACTTCCCTGGGCAGCCTGTTCCAATGCCTGACAACCCTTTCAGTAAAGAAATTTTTCCTAATATCCAATCTAAACCTCCCCTGCCACAACTTGAGGCCATTTCCTCTCGTCCTATCACTAGTTACTTGATAGAAGAGACCAGCACCCACCTCACTACAACCCCCTGTCAGGTAGTTGTAGAGAGCGAGAAGGTCTCCCCTCAGCCTCCTTTTCTCCAGGCTAAACAACCCCAGTTCCCTCAGCAGGTCCTCATAAGACTTGTGCTCCAGGCCCCTCACCAGCTTCGTTGCCCTTCTCTGGACACGCTCCAGCACCTCAATGTCTTTCCTGTAGTGAGGGGCCCAAAACTGAACACAGTACTCAAGTACTATGGAGGGAGAACTGAAGGAAAAAAATTTTCACAACCATCTTCCTGGCAGGATGGACAGTAGTGGAAGGGCCTGGAATATTTGTGTAAGAATCTGATGTTCCACAGCAGTAAAACAAATGCTTGTTTCATTGCTGGAAAGAAGGGAAGAAAGAAAATGAAGACAACAAAGGTTCGGGTCTTCCTTTGTGGTCAAGATTGGCATTCCCCATTCCCATCCTCTCTGCCATCTTCACCCCAAGGATCTTTTGTCTGTCTCCATAGGGCCAGCACCTCAATTGCAACCTCAACGGAACCCAATCCAAAAGTGCTTCAATTGCTAAGGCATTTCCTTGTTGTCAGTTTACTCCTTCCTTTTTCTGCACCAGGGTTTTATTTTTCGCTCTTGCAAACTTTTTAACCATGCCTGACACTGATGCTTCTCTAGAAATCTAGAAATGGCAAGTAGGCAAAGGGTCAAAGGTTCAGGGCAGTTTGCCTAAGCCTTCAACAGGGTATGTAAACCAGTTGGGTCTGCAAAACTTGTCAAAAGAACTTGCAAGATCAGGCTGCCTCCTGGGGTTCTCTGAGCATACCAAGAGCCTCTAAGCAATGCCTTCTTCCCAGCTTGAGTTAAGAAACCAGATAGCAAAAATTCTTCTGACAATAATATTTCCCATTTGCAGCACAGTATTGCAAAAACAGCCCCCTTTGTGGTATTTCAGCAGTTCTGCCTTCAGTTCAAGCAGGAACCATGAAATGCACCAAAAAAAAAAAAAAAAAATTAAAAACAAAGCAAAACTGACTGCTAGGAACCCTAACAAATGGTTTATGGTTCAGCTTCAAGTTTTGGGCAAAGGTGTGGTGTGATTTTATATATGGAAGAAAAATTCTGTTCATATTTGATTTCACCTTAACTAGTTTGCCCTTCCTGAATTAAAAGTTACTGTCTAAGATATCCAGAAACAATTGCATTTTATTATTGAATTAGGTGTGCTTGGTTTGTAGAAAAATGGTTTAGTGTACTGTGACCAATTGTCTATTATAATGAAGCTTATTATTAATGGAGTGCACTTTTATATCCTTATTTTTTCCTCCTCAGAAGACAGCAGAGTTCAGCATCCGATAAACATGTAAATTGCATTTTCCTTTTCACACAGGACAGATTTCAACTTCTGAACCAGCAGTCAACAAAGATTCCCCCAGCTGCTGGGAAAAAAGTAAGTATTTATGAAGAAAAGCATAATAAGATCAGAGGGAAGCCTGTCATAAAAATGCACATTGCATAATACATGATGGATCAGTTCTATTATTTAACTTTTGCATAGATATAACAATACAGAGATATGCTAACCATCATAGTCAGCATTAATTTACAGTGGGAAAAATAATTAGAATCTCACTTTTTCTGAAGAATAGAGTGAAAATGTAAACAATGCTTTCCTCCAGGCAAGTGCTTTATCAAGTTGACAGGTGCATTTGAATTTCCATGGGTGGGGGACATAATAGGTTATTTATGTGTCATTTTAATAGAAAGGCCCAACCATCAAGATGGACAGGAGACTTTATCAGTACTGCTGTTTGCAACTAATCCACCAATTTAATACCCCATGAAAATACCTGCAACAAAACCTGGACATTTTTCTTTTCTACTCCATTATAGGCAAATCAATATGGGTGCTATTCATCTCAAATCTTTGGCTCAGCAGGTGCCCACTACACAGAGCTCCTCACACCACTGGTGCATTGGCACAGCCGCATAAGCATAGAGACTTTGACTTGTGGTGCAATCACTGACTCCAAGACAGGATCACAAAAGTGTGCTTGGATCACTAGTTCACCCCCAAATACAAGTAAGCAAGCAAAACCAACCTTGCTGCTTTTTTTTTTTTTGCCTTTTTTTTTTTTGAGAGAGAGAGGGGAAGAAGACGACAACCCACAAAGTTGTGGCATGAACCCTTGCAAGTGTCTCTGCTGGTCAAGACTTCTGTGTTCTCCACTTTACTTTCCTCTCGGAGCATGAAACTTCCTACAGTAATGGTAGTTGTTGCATGGGCCAAAGCAGCAAGCCTTCTGCACTGAACACTGCAATAGTGTTTCCAAATCACAGCTGTGGGCTGAGACCCATCTTTTGCAAGGTGACATGAGAAGTCACGTGCAGAACAAAAAGACAGCTCTGCCCCACAATTCAGGAACAAACAAGACCTGATCCCGCCAGACACTTCAATATCCCATCATTTTAGTGACAGATTTAATCTTGGAAACCTTGTCTTTTTATCAAAGCTACCAATTTTGCTGGTCTCTTCAGAATTGATTTTTTTCTGTGTGGATGTAGTATTCACATCTACACAAACATACACATACCTTGTTGCTAATATGAAAAAAAAATCTTGCTTAATTATTATACTAACAATTAAGTATACTAATACAGACAGCAGTAGGTTTTTTTAACACTGAAAAAATCCAGCACAACTTTTAAGAGTTTTTGATTACTGTAATTGTATTTAAAGTAGACACTCCCTAATTTTCACAAATGAGTAGCATATCTTTGGTTGTGGAATAGCCACGAGCCAAAAAAACATTATGCATCTCCTAGATGCAACAGGTTTATTTACATAGATTTGCCATGAAAAAGAAATGCAAAAATGTGTACTCCAGTCACACCCTCTTGTGCATTAGCTCTGCTAAATGCTGCCCTTCTTTATCCTGTGTTGGACCATGAGGTTCATTGACACATAGCCCTGGTCTGACCCAGAGTAAATTTGGTAGCCATGCTCCAATTTCTTCTTCTTCCCTCCTTGATATTTTCATCTCTACCAGCACACAGCTTCCCCTATATTTGTCTACACAGCTATTCCCGCCACATTTGTAATACAGAGCATATGTTGACAGCTCCCCAGTTCTTCACTCGTGTGTGTATGTGTCTACACAGTCAAAGTCTGGCCTGCTCCACACAAGAAAAAAAGTATTTTCCATTAGGGAATACTTCAAGAAAACTTTTTCAAGAGCTGAAGGTTTTCATTATTACAAATCCATCCTCATCTGCGTGCAAAAGTTCAGTTTCCAGATTCATGACCCACTAGGGTCTACATGGACTGGAAAGACAGTCCCTGGTGAGCTTGAAAAGCCTTAGAATAGATCTAAGGAGAATAAAGGTAATGAGATCATCCACCATTCCCATGTCCACTCAGAGCATGTTCTAATTCTATAGAAAAAATTCTTTCCTAAGAAACACAGGTACAGCTCCAGAGATGTTACAAGGATGTAACTGGGAGTATCTTCACGCCCCCTGGGTAATTCCTAAGACTAGCTACCCCTGAAACTTTTTGCAAAAGCAAGCAATTCACAGCAACATAAATTTGATTAAAAACAGACCTGGGACATTTCCTATGCTCAGTCTTACAGTCTGCAAAGCTCATGCATCCCTGTGGTTAATTAGGAAATATTACTCATAGTAAGATCCAGTTATAATAAAATGTATGTTGCCTGAATATAACATCTTAATAAGCTTCAGAAACAGTCACTGCCCCGTTTTCCTCCCATTACTTCTAACTTGGTGAACATGTTTTCTGGTAGGAGGACAATGCCACTTCTCCCACCTGCAGAGAAGGACTGTATACTGTCTTCCCTCCCAGGGTATGCGGTTGAACCTCTGATTGACCCAACATACAAGAGGAGGTCCAACTCCAGGAAGCAAAGGGTTTGCTGCACACATCTGCCCTGTTAGCCTGAGAACAAGCAACATGAGATCTGCAACATGATGCATGGCACAGACACTCCCCACAGCACCAGCTTGCAGGAACAACTTTGAGCAGCCCAGCAATGCAGTTGAAAGAGGGCTGCTGAGACAAGGTTGCTGCTGCCTGGGCAATTTATCCATGACAGCCCTCTCTCATGGGAGTCCTTCAGGAGCTTACAGGAGTCAGGCTGTAGGCCAGAGGAAATCCCCTGGGAGCACTGAGGAGCAGTCATACCTGGGCCACGAGAAGACAGCCCCAGGAAAGGCACAGACTAGGAGAGCACAACTGGAGCCCTCAGTCCAGAACAGGGGAGGTAGTACCTCCAGTCCAAAACAGGGGAGGTAGTACCTCATCCTTGTGTGAAAGCACCTTATGGTAACTCATGAGTGAAATATAAGAAGTACATCACAAGCTACGAATGGTAAAGCGTGGGAAAGAAACCCAAATAAATTATTTTGCTTAGTCTTAATTAATCTATTAAAAGGCAGCTCAGTCTGTGTGGAAGACTACAATAGCAAAGGCACACAACTGCAGGATGTTGGGTTGGCAAAACAAACAAAACTAGAAGTCCGAAATTTAACAAAGTTTTATACCAGTGTCTATTTTTTGCTCTGCTTGGATAGTGACTTCTTCCACAAGTCATGTAAGGAATGTAAGCAGCATGTCACTCCACCATCCTCATTACCTCAGACAGCGGATACTGGAAAGGAAAATGACTATTTACTCCCTAATGATTTTGCTTCAATTTTGATAGCTTAATAGAAGACAGGTTTCTTCTCCACTCACAGAACTAATGAGAGATGTTGCTATTTTATACTAGATTTTTGTTATGTAGTGAAGATATAAAAAAGGTGACCACTGAAAATTATTTTGGCCTGAGTAAATGCAAGTTGATTCAGCTTATGCTACATGGGAGAATACAAAAACCAGCACCTGTAACTGAGATGTTTCCTTTCAAAAGGACAAACTGAGAAAATTATTAATACAATCAATAACAGAGCTTTAAAAATACAGATCCAATGTCTTTTCACCATTTGTTCTAAGTAAATTTTATGCCTCTTACAGTGGGATTTGTATCACATTATATAAGTCTTTAATTTCAATGAAAAATGGACACTCTATAGTAGTTTAGATAATACACAAAAGTAATTTCATATCTCATTAAAAACTATTCTGTTTTCGCGTTGCATGTGTGCTTGATTCACTGCAACTTTGCTGCTTTTATGCTGGTGTAGCTTCTTTGATCAAGTAAAATTAGACTAAGTGACAGCAGCACAGGAATGAATCATGTCCATACATTTTATATTATTTAAATGTAACCAGAACATTTCCCCGAGTTAGGAGAACAACATATCAATCAACAGAATGCTAAGCATAGAAAAACATCAATGAAATTGTTTTAGTATTCAGGAAGAAAAGGGGCAAGTGTACCTAAGAGTATTATACTGCCTTCTTAAGTCAGCAGAGTTACCGAACAATTAGTTGATAGTTTTCAAGGATCGAAAGCACCAAGAAAAAAGCTGGTTTCTTTATACTGATTGCCTAAAATTGATTTAACAGACCGCCCCAGTTTTTTGGTACATGGAAAAGCATGAGTTTCCAACCAGGACACTCTGTACCATTTCCCAGCTCTTGGCTGGTTCCTTTTCTCATGTCTTATGGGGGTGGGTGAACCCCATTCAAAGAAGATCAGAAAACACTCAGCACATCTCCAATTTCAAGCATGGTTTGATGGCTTGGTTTTATGGAAATATTACCAAAAGACTGTTGACCTCAAAAGTCTTAACACACAGAGAAGGGGAATGCTCCATTTTTTTTC
Organism: Pandion haliaetus; assembly: GCA_013401275.1. Lineage (NCBI taxonomy): Eukaryota > Metazoa > Chordata > Aves > Accipitriformes > Pandionidae > Pandion > Pandion haliaetus. The sequence continues at coordinate 21,676 of VYZV01025365.1, forward strand.
TCAAGTTAAAATATATTTTGAGGAAAACTATTGAGAAAAAGTATTTTGGGATCCTTGCTGGGTGTTAAGCTGGGGAAGTGATATTTATGAATCATTTTTCATTCATATTAAGGATTCATTTCCCATCATTACAAAAGGATCAGCAATCTTGCTTGGCTCCTCCTCTTATTTAATCAGTTTCCAGCTGACTGTACCTTGCATTTATAGTTAACATTAAAAATTAAAGATCAGGCTGTGTTAGCAAGCAATCACCCATCAAAAGCACTGCTCTATCTGCCCAGACTATTTGCCTTCTTGAAGCAGAACGAACTCCAGGCAGAAGCAAAGCAGGCAGGTGCCTGGGAGATGAGTTTTGCTTCTCTGTTGGCTTCGCCTACAACCATGCCCTAGTAAGCCAGGCTGGTGGCTGCTGCTGCAGCCAAGGAAGGTCCCTGCACTGGGGCTGCTCCTCCAGAGACAACAAGAGCCAAGCTAGCTTGGGAATCTCCATCATAACTGTGACCCAGCAGCAGAAACTACCCCGTTCCTGTGGTAGCGGCGCTCCGTTTTACCTGTGCTGCAAGGAAATCTTGACTTTGACATGCTGTGGAGATGGACTGATGACAACAAGTTTTGTTACTCTGCATGTAGTTTAAAGCAGCCCAGTGCTATAGAGTTGCCTCTGGCAGAAGGTATCTCAACAGAATGCTAATTTGCCTCCCAGAGTTAGATCGTGTTTGGTCCCTTGGAATGGGAGCTGTCTTAAAACCCAGTGTGATGTTTAATAATCATTTTCACAATCTTGTTTCCATTTCCTGGGATAACACTAATATTTGTGAAATAAATGGCCTCTCCAACTTCCAGCACAAATGGATTTATTAATTGAAATAGAATGGCTGGAAGTACTATTTTTATCTTCTTTGCTTCTGCACTGATGGTGCAATTGTCTTTTCTAAAAAAAAAAAAAAAATCAACTTTTCTATACTCATGTTTTCCTCACAGCTTGTTTGTAACTCACAAATATATTCTGCATGTAATACATGACTCTCTCTACTGATCTGTTTATCTACCCATAAACTTTCAGAGAAAATTCTATCTATTTACATTCAAAGCTTTCATCTGCACTTCAAGATCTTCTGCTTGTAGTACTCAGACAGGTGACAAAGAAAAATGTTCTTAAAAGCCCCTGAACAGATATTATCCTTGGGAAAAGCAACCCAATTAGGTTTTGGTGCACCACACTGCCTCATGTCCTCACATTCCTGTTGGTGATTTGGGAATTCAGAGAGTGGCTGCTTATAGAGTCAGTCACTATTTGGGAAGAAAAAAGAAGCCGAAATAGACACTGAGCATCATTACAGTGCAGCACAGTTAGTCAGTCTCAGGCAGGGGGAAAGACTTGCAATGGGCAGAAACCTCAAAGATGTCATACAAGGGACTACATCCAAACTAAGAGCTATGTTATGTAGCAGGAGGGTATCAGCTGAACTACAAAACTACAACCGTACAGCAGAATAAAGGTGCATAAACTCAAATGTTTTGAGATTATTATCATCTTAAATGTTTTAAGTTTATTATTGCCAATACCTGATGGAAATAACATCATGTTTCTTACATGGCTAACTAGCAAGCTGTATTAAGTTCCTCTTCTATACTGGTTACATATGAAAAAAAGAAAAAGGGCATACCATAAATTTACTACCTATTTTATAGAGAGTTTAGACAACATTAGATGCTCAGCTACCTAACAAATTATCTGATCTTTGTTTCTTGTTCAGATAAAGGATTTAGAAGTGGCAAAGAAAAAGGAAAAAGCAGTTGAACTGATATGAACAAACTATGTTGATTTAGAAACCAAGCCAAATAAAAAACATTACAATAGAGTTTCCAAAAAGTTATGTTTGCAATTTAAAATACCCATAGGGCAGATCTGACTTACATGACCAACACTTAATGTATAGTACGTGATAAGATGACACATGCAGTTTTGAAACTTGGCAGTAATTCAGAAAAAGAATACTTTGATGGCCATTAACAATTTCTGAGCAATGTATTCATATTTATTATGTATGTCTGTAGTTAAGTTCTTGAGTGATTACAGTTATAACAGTGTCTTCTCATGTAATCTTAGAACACCAAAAGCTGCACTACAAAATGAAACTAAGGACTAATAAATGAGCTATCTTTTTGCTCATGCTAACAGTACACCAAATTCACATCTTGAGCTTGCTTTCTGTTAGCAAACACAAATAAAGATAAACTGCCACAGATCTACAGGGGTGCAAATGACACAAGAATTGAGCTTGCACTTTTGTAAAGTACCTCAAGGTGTCTGCGGGTGTGTGTGGGAGCAGGGGGAGAAGCAGCATGGGCGTTATACTGAAATAATGCTTTAATGCACCTAAATAATCTCATACAGGGAACTCAAACTAAAATAGCAGGCAACAATGAGCAATTATACTTTCAGTTTTGTGCTGGCAAGGTCTGAATAATACATTAAGATTTGGGGTTGTTGGGGTTTATGTTTTTGTTTGGGGAGGGTTTTTTTACAAATGCATGCGTATTTTCCAATGGAGCTGGTACTGTCTTGCAGCTGTTAGAGATTAGATGCAAGACCTACCAGCCCTCAAACCTCACATTAGAAACAGACCTTTGGCCAAGTTGTGTCTTCATTTAGACCTTGGCAACCCTGCTTACATCAGTGGGGGTAATCTGACCTCTCATTTGAATAATGCAGTACAGTGATATGGTTCTGGTTTGTATTTTCTGTGATTGTTTCAGTCGAAATGCCACAACTCCTTGGATTGTGTGCGAGATGAAAATGCCTTCCAGAGGTAACAGTGCAGATATGGGGATCATGTGTAATCTGACAAACCATGCGGCAGGGACAGGTTACAGCACTGTGCCAGTCCGGCCACAAAATTATCTGCCTACGGTCTCTCCTGATAACCTTGCACTGAAAGGATCAGAAAAGGTGCTGCGGGCAACAGCAAGGCAGGAGGAACTCTTGGAGCAGAGGGTTCAGCTTCCTGGCACAAACAAATTACATGTGTGTACATGATCTTTAGAAACAAGAAGTGTCCGTTCTCTCTCTCCCCCAGACACAGTGAAGTTTTAAAGTAAGCAGAATACAGCCCAGACTAGAGAAGAAAACTTCCAGTTGAAAGAACTGCATTAGAACAGGATTAATGTGATGGCAAACATGCTTTAGTAATCCATTTTAAGACATAACCTAGTTGGTTGAATAATTTTTACTCTGAATTTAGGGGGGTTATGAAAATGGCTGTTTGCGCACTGTCTGAAACAACTTTTACTCCCTTATGAAAAAAAGGAAATACAGTATTAGAGTCCTTCAGGAAATAAGCAAAAGCCCATGACCTACAGTAACTTTCAACCCCACATGCTTAATATAGATATGAAAAACAAAATGCCATGGGGTTGAAAACATGAAAAAATACTGTGAGCTCTCTGTTTGTTTTTGTTGGTTGGTTTGTTCCATAAAGCCTCTCCTTGCCCAATTGCAGTGATAATGATTCTCAAAAAAGCCTGGGCTGGGAGTCTGAATCCTAAGGTTTTAAATCAGAATCTTTGCCTGGCTACATATAAGCCAGAAAAAGAAATAACAAACTCTAGTTGTGATGATGCCACATCACCACGAAAACAGAATTGAATTGCATCTTTGCCTCATTCAAGAATTTCCATTAGGTTTTGTTTAAACTGTACAACCTTCTTTGTGCAGGCAGAAAAGAGGCTTGTTCCATGAAAATAAAGAAAACAAAACAAAACAAAACTTCTAAAGCCAAAACATTTAGCTTAATCCATCTCTAAATCCTATTACACATTCAACAAATGACAATAGTAACCCTTAGTGGCCAGAGATGAAGCAATATATGGCAGAACAAGCAGAGCTCCTCCATGATTAGCTTAGAGGGCACTGTCAAGATTGAAAATCATAAATTCCTTTCTCTTTGTACACTCAGGCCTTTTCACACAGCTCTGGCACATCATTATACCCATGCTACAGTTTTGTCAATGTGCCAGAACAGCATAAATGGGAGTCAGACGCCAGACATTTAAAACAGACACAATTATTTGCACCATCACCAGTGCAAAAGCAAAGGGATTTTTTTTCTGGTAAATTTGACTTACTTATTTTCAGGGTGTTTTGCATTCAGCTTGGACAATGAAGTAAAAACCAACAGGCATTTATAGTAAATAATAATGAAGGAAGTTTTGCCTCACTTCCGATTGCTTACCCTCTCCAGTGCCCCAGCGTTTGGACTGCAAACACTGCAGAAGAATGTTATATTTACACAAAGATGCCGTTATTGTTATTTGGTTTTGAGGCTTTTTGTTTGTTGTTTGCCATTGTTGTTGTTTTTTCCCCTCCCTCTCTGTCCCCACAAAAGCCCATTCTGCTTGCCTTTAGTTTTCATCACAAAATACGTATTTGGAAGCTACCCAAGGGGTTGATATCAAGTATTTAACATCACATACAAATAAATTAGCACCAATGAGACACTGCAATCAATGTAAAAACTGCTCCTGTAATATTTGAATGCTGATTATAGCTCCTCAGGCTGGGTGTATACATGAGTGACAAGAATCCTGGTCCACATGCATGCATTTCAGAGTGTAAATGTGGCAAGAGGAAATTGAGGGTAAAGACTCCAAAACAGTCATAATCCGCTGTCATATCGTTCTCGCTCACACACATGTGTTTATACTTTTACTTGTAAAAACTGAACAAGAAAATATTTTGAATACTTTGCTATTGCTGGGCCTCCTTTACTTTTAGTCAGTCTGTGCAACATACAACTGCGTGCCTCGAGCTGCTTTACAAGAGCCTCCGCGGCACGGGGCTCCTTGGCCACAAAGCATGCCTCCCAGGGAGCCATGGCACCTTGGACTCTGACCCAACACAGCTAAGGACCTCCATGATGAGAAGTGGCCATTTCAACCTGCTAGGAAGCTTTGCTATAGACTTCTGCTCTCCCTGTGCAGGCTAAAGCACCCTCTCAGCTACTGGCCAGATGTCTGGTCAGTTTAAAGCCATCACAAATACTCTCAGTGCTTTTCTGATGTGTACACCTGTGCCACAGAGGGTATTCATCCTCCTTCAGCTATTTGCACGTCTGTTTTCTTTGAAGAATGGTTCTCAAATCCAAAAATCACCCTCCTCTGCACACTAATACTGATCTGGCACCAGCAGAGATCAGGACACACTTGTTCAGGTACAGAACAAAAAGGTTACCCTGGTCCCTAGCTACTTGTCACATAGCTGGGGGGGTGAGAGACAGCAAAAATGGCCAAGCAAGCACAAGGAAGCTGTGGTACCAAGAAAGGAGACCCAAACCCAGAGAATGCACAGATTCTGCAAGAACCTGCATCAAATTGGTTTGGAAGAAAGCAAGAATGGAAGGGGCTATGGCAGAAAACAGCACTGTTCAGAAGACACTTTTAAAGTCAGGCACCCGGGACATTTTCCCATTTCAAAAGACCTTTTTCTCTGTCACTGGAACAAGCAATTGGGTGTTGCAGACACCACAGACTCAGGTATTCTGAAACAGGGGACAATGCTGATAGCAAGCAGCATAAGATCACCCCACAGAGGAAAGCATTGAGGCTGTACAAGGCTGTACGTGAATATGCTGCTCCAATCCTGGCACTGCTGTTTGAAGGGAAGAGCCATCCACAAAGGTCTGCTGCATGCTCTGGGCTGCAGCTGGGGAAGGTTCTGGCTTTCTCATCCCATGGAAGGACCTGATGAATTGTGCAGGGTTCTCTGTAAGTTATATCAGCGTCACACCTACCTACAGAGCCAAAGTCACTCACTGCATATCTGTAGCCCTGAAGGTCTGCATACACGCAGTGGACATTGCCCAGACTTGAGCATAAGGTGGGTTAACATTTGTCAACAACAAATTTCCCATCTGTCTCAAATACTAACAATTACCTGAACCCCTCAAAAGCCACTTGAAAAGACACTAGTTCTCAAACAGCAAATTAACTAACATCCTCCAAGTTGTTGTTCAAGCTGCAGTACACACTACTTCAAACAATGCCATTTATAAAGCAATAATGAAAGGAACTAGTCTATAAACCTTTCCTTAGCAGCAGGAGGGCTTAGGCTCCCAGATTCATGAGCCTTCAGTTTATTTGAAGCCCATCAGACTTCAGCAAAGAGAAACTAATCAAGGGAAAGAGTAGAATAATCCTAAAAAAGCTTAACAAGACACTATCGAGTAAGTTTTTTTCTCCACCTATATTGACTTTGAAAGAGACAGAAACCAGCTTTCTACCTTTACTACATTATTTCCCACTTGTTAAATGGAAATGCAAAGCCCAAATGTGTTCAATAAAGCTAAAATAAGCATCTTTCTTTGTGAACTAGTGAAGTAAGGATCCAGTTGGCAAGCTTGCTCTCTCAGGCAAGGGCCATTAATACAAAAGGGGTTTTATCTAAGAAAAGTCTAAACTACAAGTCCTAAATGGGTAATCTCAGCTGCAAAAGAAAACAAGGCTGGGGAGGTTTTTATGCCGTGACTGAGCTTAAGCTTCAAGCCTGCAGGCTAGCGCTACTCAGAGTGTTTCTGATGGGATAATTTTCTAAGCAAAAAGATTTGATTCATCAAAGAATTACTCATGTCATGGCCAACGTGCGAATTTCGATGGCCGTTCATCTAACAGGCGCAACAAACCCTTCCGAGCTGTTTTAAATGACCAGGTGCAATTTTCCTATTTTTAAATAACTCTTCATGGTTACTCTGGCCAGACAAACGCCCTGCAAAACCAGACAGGCTGCTCCCACTACTGCAGCCTGGGGAGGGCTTGGGGGGCCCAGCTCCCCAGGGTGCTGCCTACCTTTGCCCTTTCCCTTTTCCTCTCTCATTTTGAGCACACGGGAATTCGGTCCTAGTGCCTGATGGCAGCAATAAAAGTTTTACACCAACATGCTGATGCTAGTGTCACTGGATAAATGATGCATATTTAGGGCCATAATCAGGGAGTCTGATGTGTAAATAAGTCCCTGCACTGAGTCAGTGGAGGGAGATAAACACCTCAGAAGATCTGTGATCCCAAAGCTTTAGGTTAGGCACAGTGAGAGGTGCTCAAAGCCAGCAGGAGAGGAGGCCCTAGGATTCATGTGGAAAGTAGATCATCTGAACAGTGCCCACTATGATCAAGGTGTTGTGAGGCTCAAAGTTTGGCCCAGTCTTCATCAGACCATGCCAGTGTTAGCAGCTGCCCACCTTTTCTCTTGATCATTTCTCTACACCCACTCCAAAACTGCAGGATTTTCTCTGAGAAATATTGATTTTTAAAAGTCCATTCTGTTTTGGATAAAACTGAGTAAGTTTTGAAACAGTAAATCCATAAAACCTGCTGTACTTACATGTCACCTGAAAGGCATGATTATCCCTCTCTGACCACCTGACCCATCAGATTTTCCATTAATATTAATATACAAATCCTTGCAAATGCAACTCCCATTTAACTGTTTAGGGTAATATTTTGCAGGATGAAAGGAACAGCTTTCAAAATACAGGAAAAATCCAGAGGACGTGACCACATTTCACAGGTCAGTGGCTGGGATAGCAGGAGCTGCTGAAGGAGAGCTGAAGGAACATACTCGCTCAGGGGCATTTTAGCACTCTTGTGATATGATACCCATATTCATCAGCATGCAACAATCCCCTCTCCAGATGAAAAACACTACAGATCATGTTCCTAATAAAACAGTCAATTTGCCTCCTTCTCTTTTTTGTTGTTGGCAGGAATTCCTTACAACCTCACCTCCCTGGGGCATGGCTTCCTCTCCCCCTTTGTCGATCAGGAGAAAATAAGGCTCTGTGCAACAACAAAGTCTCGCTGGGCAGCCTCCGAGACACTCATGCCAGGTTTCAGACAGATCCAGGAAATCACTGTTGTTTTAGATACCCTGATTATCATTACGATAGAAAAAACGATGTAGATGGGAAGCATGGTGAGAGCACATGTCTGTCCTGACAAACATGTCAGGGTGAAAATCATGACCCCCTCAGAAAACCCCAGCAGATAAGCTCTGGACAGAGCTCTCAGGTGTCAGCAGAGGAAATCTAACTCAGCCCCCATTTCTATACAGCTTCAAAAGGTAGCTATTTCAAATCTTGTGCCAGAGCTGGGGTTTGCAGCCTAGTCTGAGACCACAGTCTTTGGCATACCTACACCAGGAAGGGCAAATGTCCTTGCTGAGTCCTATGAACTACGTGCGTTCTGCCCACACTTGGCTTTAGCTTAGCCAAAGCTCACCTGTAGGCACAAAGGTTACTTCACCTTCAGAGCTCAGGTTAAGACAGAAAAGAGGATGGACCTGTTTGGGCTTGAGAACAAGTGTGCATCTTTGCTAAACTCACTGCGTAGAGACACACAGAGTGGCAAGACCTCAGCCTTCCCACTGAGTCTGTTAGAGCTGTTCTTATATACAGCCAGACCTTGTTCAGTGCTCGCTATATCCCTCCAGCCCCATTCAGTGGGCAAGGAAATTTTGCTCTGCTCTGTGCAGGTGTCTTCAGTAGTCTCTGCTGTCAGTGTGAGGAATTTTACATTTAAAGAAAAAAATATCATTTGATCCCAGAATATTTAAAGGTCATTACTAGAAAGCAAACTACTTGAGACTTTAGTTTTGTAACGTTGCTTAAGTATTCTCTAATACACTTACATCTAAAGTAATTCACTCTTTGTTAGCAGCCTTTTGTGTGACAATAACACAATGGTAGTAAAGCTATTTCCTCTAAAGGAAGAAATTAAGAGCCTGATCTGCAAAAACATGCTTGCAATTACATACATAATTGGCACATGAACTTCATGCAATTGTATATGCAAGCTCAGAACCACATGGTGATTTATATGTTACATTGGTGGAAGCACTTCAATTACCCCTTACCTGACTGGATCAATGGGCAGTACCCTGCCCAAGCTCAGAAGATGACCGATGCCAAAAATGTAAGAAAAAGGATGAGATGAGCCCAGTAATTAGAGAAGGCTGAAGTTTTTTAAAATCATATCGTTGGAAAAAAGAAATCTGTACAACACCAAGGAGGATAAATCACAAATAATTAAGCAAATACTAGCTTTTAAACAGCTACACCCACCCATAATGGACAACAACACAATAACTTTGCCATAATGTGAGTTTCTTCTTAAGCCCCATCTGTTAGCACTTACATTATCATTACATTATTAGCACTTTAAATCATCAGAGCCGATATTTCATCTAATATTTTTACTCACTATTGAAACTTCGAATGTTCCCATTATTCAGATAAATTGTTAATTCTTTTCAGAATCCTGCTAAGTTATTGGATTTAGAGATGTTGTATGCACCAATGAGTTACCTGTATTATATACTCCAACAGAAGAAACGAGTGCAGGGAGTCAAAGGTGTTAATGTAACCTTGTTTACAGCACTACCCAACAACCATATGAGAGACCTATTGGCTAATTCTCTTCTGTGCAAAAATGAAGAGTCAGCTGATTTTTGTTACAAAGAATAGGAATCACCGTTGTTAAATAAGTGACTGTCCTGAGGGGTTTCAGAACTGCTCACATCATACTTCAACCTACCAAGGGGAGGAGGGAGTCATTGTATGAATTACTCCTGCAATATTTCATGAGCTAGTAAATTTTCTATGGAAATTATCCAGCTTGATGAAAATGTCTGTATTTCAAACCTCACAAGAGTCTGATTTAGAAGAGAAATAGTGCTCGTTTACTGCAGCTTCATTGAAGACAAAGATAGAGAGAACCTGAAGTGTTGAAATGTTAACATTCTAAGAAAACTAATTATCATATTTTCCACTTGCAAACTTCAAACCTGCTGCTAATTAATCTCTGTGGAAAGGCTGTGTATGAATCAAATTATAATGTAAGTCAGATTATATGGGATGAGATGTATAACATGCCCTGCCACTGAGGAGAAATGAAATGGATTGCTTGCACAGAAATGACAAAAAACCCAAAGAGCTTGCTCTTCATTAGTGCACCGATCTGTACCAGCCAGCTGATGACAGATTCACCCCAATGGAGTGTTGCAAACCACCTTGGATTTTCAAAAGTTTGCCTGTGGTCACAAATTATCTAGATGCAAGGAGAAAAAACTATTTGACTGAGCAAACCTTGATGTGGCACTTGCAGAGTTCTGTTGTGAAAACATCTTGAGGGCAATCAAGTGCCATTAGCACATGTCAATGAAGCTTCCCATGAATTACTACAAAAATTACAGTTAAGTGTACTCCTCCTCCATCACTGTCCAACCTCTCTGACAAAACAGTTTGGATATCTGTTGAAGTATTACAGAAATTAACACCTTTCTGCCAGTATAGTAATCAGAAGGATGTCAGCAGACAATTAATTTGGTCCATCTGCACTAACGCCTTTATATAATTCATGTATTGATTATAGGATTAAAAAAATTTGTTACCATTCACTCTGGAAATACTATATTGTGCATATAGTGGGGATGGCAAAGGAGACAAATAAATCAGTTCTCATTGAAAAGGGAAACAAAATACATGTTTTCTAAAACCAAGTTCATGTTTACAGCCTCCCTAAGTAAATTCCATGGAGTTTGACTGATTCATTTTTTTTCAATTTATAGTCTTATCATCTGAGAGATCACATGGCAACCAAAAAAGAAATGCTGTAAGTAGCTCATAATACTTTCCTCTGCATAGTTTGCCTTTCTTTTTATCTTTTTTTTATTCGATTAACTTATTGTCATGCAAATATCAGATTCAGAGAAGATTGCATAGCTCTTTGGGGGTTTTATCCATTTTTCATCTCTTCTCCCCCACCCACACCCCCTTCTTTAAGATGAGATACAACATGGAATCAAGAAAGTCCTGTGCAGTGTTAATCTACTGGCTCAATTTCTAATGCCATTTTCATTAGTTTACTTGTTGATTATATCTGTTCTACCATTGCTATAATTTATTACAAGGCTTCTTTTTGTATGCACACCTGTGTAAGCAGTTCCAGCCGATAGACCTATCCACCCAGGCAAAAGAAGCTTTTCCTTTGCACATACACACTTTGCGATGAATTACTGATCAACCGTTGTGAGGTTTAATGGCATGCCCAGGTATGGTCAGCATAGTTGGCTATTCCAGATGCTTCTGACCATCTGCATTTTCCCCCTTTCTTCTTTTCACCCACCACTCCCTGTGGACTAAATACTCTAAAAGAACAGCAAGCGAAGTGTTTCAGAACCATCTGGCCAATTTGATCTTGCACAGTTCAAGGCCTTGTCGTTTCATACAGAAATCATTTTATTTTAAATCTAAGAGGCAATGGAATGCTATACTCTTTTCTGACCTTACATTTTGCTCTATTTTCTACAACATCCCATTACTGGGCTGAGCCTTCTCTCTGCTCATCTCATGACTTTCAATCTCTATTTAATCTTCAAAAAAATACAGACTCTGCCTTCAATAATTTATCCCAGATGAGAATCTGACCTTATATACACATAGTTCAGTGAGACAGGGCCCTATTTCCTCCCTTCTCCTTTGCTTACACAGACAGATGGAAATTCTGGCCCTAATGGAGTCAGTGCAAGTCTTGCTGTTGACTGCAAAGGGGTCGAGGTTTCTCTCCTACAATTTCTGTAGCAGATAGGTGATTATTTCTTATTGCCTAGTCTTGTCATCTCAACATGCTGAGCTGAATTGTCCTGGAATAGCAAGGTGGTTTACTTGTACTGGTTAAAACAATTGTGCATTACCCCAGACAAATGTAGTGATTAATCATACTGACGCTTAAGGAATGAAATTCTGTATTACTGCTAATTTTTCTGGTTATTTTTGCTACTGCTTTCTAGTCTCATATGCTACTCTTACAGCAAACTTCATTTTGATTCTTGGTAGAATCTAAATTGCTGCAGACACTGTACTGAGAGCTCCAGTGAGCAGCTTCAAGATTTTTTTACAACATACGTTAAGGTTAGGAGAAAGAAACCTGATAGTGAACTCACAAAATGCTAGGCTTCTAAAAAATCACTGAAACTAGTTTAGGGAAAAGAAACCACAAATCAAAATTATAAGACCGTATCTTCTATTGCAGCTTGAGTGATCTCAGCCATTTGTTATTTTTTAAAGATATAATACAGAGTACATGAGGTAGAACTTATATAAGGTATAACTCATAGTCAGAAAGAGTTTGCAAACAGAAGAGTGGACAAATAAAATGGAAATTTACACTTTCTATTCTTCTGCTTTCTCAACGTGTTTTCATTTCTCCATTTGCAGACCAGTGATATCTAAATTAGCAATTTGAGAAGAGGAGAATTCTTTTAGGGGAAGCAAAAGTAACACTGTTGTATAGCTATTCTTTTCCCATCAACTTCTCTTACCTGGCATTTCTTTCAATTTCTTTCCATTTTCCTTGTCATGGTTGTGTCTTCTGCACAATTTCCTGAACCACTTTCCATTCCTTTATCCTATGACCACCTTTTTCTTTGCTGACTCTTCCTTCAGGACCCCACAATTCTGTACTGTGGTATTACCCCTTCCAGCTCATTTCCTCAATCTTTTTTTTGGGTTTGGTTTTTGGGGTTTTTTTTAAAGCCAAAAATACCCCTGTAACTTTTCAGCTATCTTTTCGAAATCCAGCTTCCTGAAAGGCAATGACAAAATTTCTATTTGTGTTCATAGGAAAAAGTCACCCTGCAACTTCAGAGAGATCAAATTTAAGATAATCAGATCCATTAGTTCCACAGAGACAGGCTGACGTTCTTGTTCAAAATTTGGCCCAGTCTCGCCATTGATTTCTAGATGTCATCTTTCTCCAAAAAGAGGCAAGAAATAGCACTCAGAGTAGTGCTAAACCTTGAAACAGAAAAAGACACAATTACACTGTCAGTATTTTCTTTAGGCTTTTTTGATCTACGCTATGGTCTACTTATACAAGGGGAACTGCAGAGCTTGAATTGGTGATTTTGGATCAGGTAGGGTAGGGAATCCTCCTTTTTCTGTTTCCAATATCCAACTGCAAGAAAGCAATGTGCCTATTTCCATTTCTCGCTATGCGCAGCGCTTTCCTCAGGGCAGCACCAGCTCTCAGGGGACTTCAATCTTTGCCCTTGGCTTCTCCCTATCCATCATCCACCTGTCTTTGCAAGCAGGGTCCAAACTCCGGCATGGAAGCAAGCCCAGGAACATAAGCAGAGACAAATTACAGCGATCTCCGGTGTGGTACCGCCTGCTTTCAACAGCTTCCACCTGTGGCCGAGCAGCTTTGCTGCAGCACAAACTACCTGGAGGCTCACGAAGCTCCCTCTAAGACAAGATGAAAAGTCAACCTTCTCATGCTAAATGGATTAAGTGACTTGCTCTCTGCCAGCTCTCGTAATGCCGACATGTCCGACATCGGTTCCCTCTCTTGCCACTGCTGATTCCAGTAGCAAGGGCAGGATTTTGCCCCCAACTATTCACAAGTAATTAATGCATTATTGAACAGGAATAAATAGATAGCAATTAAATAACAAGTATTAATGACTTATTTATTAACATATTAATAGTTGGCCTGAGAGTAATAAATGCAAATTAGTGTAAAGTGGTACCAAAAATTGTGTCGATAATAGGCCCTGAAGTAATCTTGTGTGTTCAAGATAATTACAAATATATTTTCCTTTCAAAAAACTACTGCCGGGTAATTTTTTATGGTTTGCTATAATATCATTTTAGAATTAGAAAATTAGCCCTATTCTCATTAAAATAATTTTTGCAGTGCATCAGGCTTTATTTCAAGTGTAAGTTTCACATTATCTTACTGCCTATGGAGCTTGCATTTTTTTCAGGAGCCCTCTCTATATGCAAACCTTTTGGGCCTATGCTTGGTATACTAATGGTGTTTCAGCTTGCTGCTTGTACAACTTTTCTCATTGTTAGTATTATTATGTAAAAAGTCCCACTGCAAGCAATGGTATTACCTGGAGGGCTAAATCCAGCAAAAATCACTGAGGGCCAGATTTTTTACTGCTTACCCCTGCTGATAGCAATTCACCTGATAAATAGTTGAGAGACTTTAAACGTGAGCGAAGTGATGCACTGGGCACTGCACACCTAGCAACCGATCCAGTCACAAGAGACTCCATTCAGAAAACCATCCCTGATCAGAACCTGTTTTACTGGAAATACTTTNAAACCCCACTTGATACCTTGTGATACCTTGGCTCTGAACTGTCACTTAATTTTGGGAAACTGATTACTTTGTGAGGACAGCAAGTCATTGTCACTTTTATCACAGCTACCAAAAAAAAAAAAAGAAAAAGGGTTGGCTAAAATCCAGAGGCCTGACCTCATCACTGATCTACTATTATCAATGGCAAGTTAATGTATTCCTGTCTGCCACTGGTCCTGATATTCTTGATTTTGGAACTTGACATACATTTAACATGTGCCCATCTCCAATAAAAGATCAGTAAATATTCAGCTCTGCCTCCATATTTATAATGGGTTGAAGAATGAGGGTCCAAGTATTCCTCCTAGCAGTGGGTGCCCAGAACACTGTTTCTGCAAATGTTTGTTTCTACAAATGTTTCTGTCTGTCTCTGTAAGTGGCATTTTAACTTCTTTGCAGCTTTCCTCATTAAAGACATTATAAATTACTACTTCCAAAATAATCAAGTGCGTTTGTGTATGGTAAGAGGCTTTGGTGGCTCTCCCTACAGTGTGTCCCAAACGGCTACGTAAATGTGATTGTGGCCGTGTAATCTGTGTACCTGGAATTATAATTCTTTTTGTTGCTAATGAAGGTCCTACGGCACAAATTTATTAAAGGTATACTTTTCCATGGGATAATAATTGGGTCAATAATATTAAACTCATAGGCTCATTATTTAATTGCAAGGGCAGATTATGAATACAGCTTCTAAAATGTATTTTAATGAAAAACACTACATCCTGACCTAATCATATCAACCTTATGCTATCTAATTAAGGATGCAAAAAATCATTAGAGTTGCAAAATATTAGTTCCAGCTCCATCAGGCTGCTAGCTGCCCCTTCATGAATATATATATTTTTTTACTCTATGATAAATAGTTAATGAGGTAAAAATGACAAAATTTGCATGTAGGCAAATTAGTTTAATAGAGTAATGTCTTCCTAGTCTACAGAAAGTGACCTTTTTCCTATCAAAAGAATGACTAAAAATACTTTGAAATGATGGCATGGATGTCATTCCACAAATGACAAATCACTTCTCTGAACAATATAAAAATTATAAAATGCAATAACCTTAAATTCTCATCATACTGTAAATGTGTCCTCTGCTGCTGCATTTATCAATTTAATAAAAAGAAATTAAGCATATTATAAAATACCCATTTATGGGGCAATTTTTAATCCAGGGAATAAAAATGAGAAGCACATGGTTAATAGCAAGAAAATATTGCAAAAATGTAGACCTATTTTTTCCAGAAGGTTTGACTGACTATTTACTTGAATGACCTCCATTTAAAATATATTTTTTATATGGAGTGATGTAAGATATGGCAGTCTCATGCTTTCCTTTATAAAAATTTCTCACAGTTAATTTGGTATCTTATTTAAAAATTAACACATTAATAATGCACGCAGTAAGGCCTAGTGATGTGTCTTCCATACTGATTACTTTGTACAATTAGACATACAAAAAGAAAGGGACAAGATAAATACCTTATGCAAATTCATGGAAGAAAAAAGGGTCTTTCAGTATCTGCATTGCCTAGGAGCATAAAAGACCTGAAACATAGTTCCTGGTCTTGCAGGGAGATGCTCCATGTGGAGAACATATTTCTGGAATGGAGCAAGTTTTTATTACAAGACTAGGTTTGCCCACGAGCTAATGAAACTTGGTTTGATGGTTCTCTTTTCTATCAAAATAATATAAACAGGAAATTGGAGCAGAAGGGGAAGACTTCAGGTTTCTGAAGAGCACTGATTGTATTTTCACAGCACTCGTGTTTCGTACAGGTAGCTTGGGAATTTTAGACAGTAGCCTCCACTCACAATTTTTCCTCATGAGGCACATCCTGTGCCCACTGAAGGAAATGATAGAGATCCTACTGATGCCAGGGGTGCAAATTTCTCCATGCTCTCTGCCTTATTCCTGTCTCCTTAGATCATATACTCCGCACCAGTATGTGCCATGGAGAACAGGAATGTTTAACACTGTCACAGCATGGAAGTTTGGTTAGGGCTGAGATAAAGGAAAAGGCATGAAATTCATGCAGCTGTGGACAGAATAGGAATCAGAAACCTGGGGACTTAGGGCAGAGGCAAAAGCGTGCGTTGCCCCACTTTGTCAAATGAAGTGCGCAGTGCTCCCTAGGCTGCGTAGGGGAGTCCTCCCTTGACTCTGACTGCACCCTCCCTCCTGCTGGATCTACCTGAGGCTGGGTCCATTTTAAAGGATCTCAGACTAAAGGTCAGGTACCCACATTTCAATATGGCATTTCAAACATGCCAAGCTCAATACTGGAAGCAAAACTGGGCACTTACATGTGCCTGTAGCTATGGGTCTTGTTTTTCAATGTTCCACCCTCTAAAGTATGTCTTACTATAGCAGTGGACAATCCAGATTTGTTCCATTCGGGGACAGACTATTTGTATATGGAGAAGTAATTTTTCTTTCCATGCTTTTCCATTTGTGTTTACCCCCATTCTCTCCTTCTTTCTCTCTCCTTCCCTGCCCCATTCAGCCCTTTCTGTACTGCTGCAAGAAATGATATGCTGGTAATATCATTAGAAATATGTTCAGCACTTGAAACAGAAAAGTAGTTGTTTGCAGTTGCTTTATCCACCACTTTTTCCATATGGCATTGGTAGTCCTGGCTTATAAAATGAGGTCCACTATATATATTCTTTGTTTGACCTTACTTAACTTGCAACAAAGGTAATAGAAACCAGCCATCAGTGGCTATGCTTTGACTTACTGTAGAAAGTTCTTACGTGCAAAAAAAAAGTTATTTTGCTTACAGGGGTAAAGCAAATAAGTGCTATCTGTATAAAAAGTGGGTATGTCTGAGGCAGGTGGCTGTGGTAGCACATTCACTCATCCAAACCTTTTCACTCGCCTCTGTTGAAATGCAATGTGGTGCTCTGCTCTTTCCCACAAAAATTAAGCTTACTGAGTATCTGCTTTTTCATTCAATTGGCACATTCACCTTTTTATTTTTCCTTTCAGGGTCCAAACTGTCATCATGAAAAAGAAGTGGAAAATAATTACAGCTGTGCCAGATGTTTATAGCACTGACAACTGAGGCTATATATTTATATAAACTGCTGATCTTTCAGAGGTAGCCATAGAGACTTGAAAAACCTGCAGAGCCTAATCTGAAATCACTTGTTCCAGTGGGTTAGAAGAGAAAAGAAAACAAACAACTCATACATACTTAAGAGGACTAATTTCCTTCCTATCTGGAACATGTTCATTTTTACATTGAAGCAGGAGACTTACTGAGCAAAGTATTGTGCACAGAGGCACTCATAGATCTATAAATCCAATTGCTGAGCATTTTAACAATTGTCCAAGACCAGTTTTATAAGATAGTCCTATGGGAATTAATAATGCTGATGCAAAGCTAGAAAGCAAGGAAGAAAATGTCCTTCGCAGATGGAAGACAATGACCCTCACAGACTACTGACCATGTTACTTCTGTTATTTTCAATTCTCTAAAAGCACTAATGACCAGAAGCCTCATTTGTGGATGGCATCCCTAACACTGGACACTTTGCAAACGCAGATATATCTCCTGCACATCACAGCTAAAAGTCTGTATATGGGACTAGAGGCTAGTGGCTTAATGGAAAAGAAAGAGGAATTATTTTGATAGCCAAAGTAGAGCAGACCAACTTCAGACTTTCCCCACCTCCCCCTGCACATTTCCAACTCAGCCCACTCCTCTTGGTGATCCTGGAAGGAAAGGGCCAGGAAGGAGACCATGGCTATCACATCTGACTGACCAAACTCACACCCCCTCCTCAGGGCAGCCCCATCCATGCCCTTGCAGGGAGCAAATTCTACTTGTCCATGGAGCTCCTCAGTTTGCTGAGCTGGCTGAGAAATCATCCAGGATGGTACTGACATTTAAACAAGTAGCAAGTCTCTACAACCCAGTCAAGAATCACCAGATGGCATAGATAATTTCTGACATCAGTGATGCTTCTAAGCCTTCGGATACTAAGCAGATTGTAATCCCTCAGGATATTCAGGCAACGCACATACAACCTCACAAAATTCTCCTGAACATGCTTCTTAGCTTCTCCATTCAAAGAAGCACCCTAAGAATAATTTTCTTGTATATCTAGGTCCTTTTACATAATACCCAGAAGTACAAATCATTAATTTGGACCAGTATGTCACAGACTCCTTTTGGAGACTCTGTTTGCCACTCACCATCCGTCTTTCACCATTGATTCCTCTCCACTGCTCAGCCCTCTTCACAATGTTGCTCAGCTCCTGACTGGAAATCTCTAAGTCCAGTGGAACAAAGAACGTGCCTTCCTCACCATGAATACGTTGAAATACATCCAACAGCCAACCTTCACTATGTAGCCTAAGGAAAGAAATGACACATTTGGTTTGTCTTTGAAAGGACTCTTCACACAAAAAAAGGAAAAGGTGTCTTAGCCTTTTGTAAACTTCTAAATCTTGGTTTTCCCTTCATGACTATGTTCTCTACCCATGAGTAAGAAGCTTCTTTCCCACAAGTTCTCTAACACACAACCCTCCCCAACCCTCTAAAGACTTTACAATACCTGAATGAAATCACATAAACTTAAGCAGCAATTTCTTTTAATTATTTCAAGATAATGACATCCCAAAAAGATCCTGATCTTCCTTTCCTTCAGAAATGTGTCCAATGTCTGTCCTTAGCATTGGGCTGGGTAACTAGTTCCAGTGTTTTTACATGGACTACCTCACTTAGGCATGAATGGAAGTCCTGCTGTGCCAGGGTTCAATAATGGGCAAATCAATTCATATAGAAAAAACATTTTTTTCAACCCCAAACCTGAAGTCTATACAATCTAAACTTCTCTTGATGTTAGAAAAGTTCATTTCGTTTGTTGGCTTTGTTTTGCTATGACATTTCTGTGCTGTGGTGAGGAATTGAATAAGAACTACGCAGTAAAATTCTCTACCACAAGAAAGGCTTGCTGTGTGGTATTTCTTAATGTAGGTGAAACCAAGAAATATTGTGGAGGCTTTTGGAAAAGCCTAGTGTCACATTTTTAGCCTTAGATGAACTTTAAAACTTCAAAACATTGCTGTTTAATTCAAATGGAGCCTCTTCAAGTTCATCTCTTTCTCGTTCAACTTTTATTCCAAAACCAGGGGTTCAGAAAATAAAGATCAGAAAATCTGGAATCTCAGTCTTGGATATTGAACTGAGGTCTTTCCTTTTGTGCCCTCTTCCAAGATAAAACTGTATTACAGTTCAGCCGTTGCTTGGTGCCAATCTCAGCTTTTCCATCCTTCCCAGAGACCGGGTGGGTAGCCATGAGACGTGCAGGGATTGCTGTGTGGCACTGCAACCAACAAAAAGCCTAGATTTCTTTGGGGCTGTGCAGGTCCTTCATTTCTTTGTAGGTGGGAGAGAGAGCACAGGCACAACTCCTTTGACTCTCTGAACTCTCATCCTTCTCATGTACAGCAGCACTAGACACGGTTCTTGTGGCTAATCCTTATTCTCGGGTCTTGTATTGGCATGTATGTGCTAACCAATGTGTGTGCGGGTGGAAGGCAGTAGACTGTCCCAGTAAATCAGAATGAAGCTCACATTTACACTAGCTCTGCATCTCACCTTACAGTGCACACAGTAATTGCAGAGAAGCACACTCAATAAGCTGCTTAGGACAATTTTGCCCAAAACTGAGATTTAGTGTGGAACAGAAATAAGGAGATGCACCAACAGTTTTTCAACTTGATCTCAGGAGGAGCTTTAGCTTTCTCTTCAAAGGGGAATATGTACCTCAGGGTCAAGCTCTATATCCAGAGTTTCTGTGATGGACTAGCTATTCTGATACTGAAATCTGGCAGCCTAGCTCAATATCAGATTAGGGATTTATATCTTCTGCTTTGCTGCAAAGGCGCTCTCTGTACTTTTTTCCCCACCCTTCTTTTTTGAAACATTCCTTTTTGAAGCTGCAGCCCTAAATTTGCTGTAGTTTCCAAGATGTCATTTTGGCATTCTCTTATCAAAAGAGCAGAGCAGCTGGAAGATAACCTAATCGAGATGTAGGTAGTCCTGAGAATATAAACAAACTGGCTACCAAAAAATATTAGAAAAATCTCTAAAGTGTGAAATGCGTATCATTGCTACGGCAGAGTAGGATACTAAAGTATCTTAAAACACACTACAGAAGAGATTTTTTTATAAATAACTAATACCCTTCATGGAGTAATTTTCCAAATTCCACAGTGTCTTCAAAGAAAAGTTTGTCTCTTAAACCTTGGATTTACATTATATATTCTTTTGACACAATAGATATGTTTTTGCAAACATTGACTCAGACTTATCCTGTGCTTAGTTGAAAAACTAGCACTCAAGCTGATGGGCTTTCTGGCCTTCTGCTCATCTTGAAAGAATAATATTCTATGGTGTTTATCTTTGAAATTCCAGGTCAGCAATTTAAATGACTTGCCACTTATCTTACTAAACAAGAAAAAAGACCTTGCCATTTATTTAAGCTCACTTAATGTAACATTCTTATTTCAAATGAAGTAAAATTTAATGCAGTTAAATTACTGTCTATTTGCTGCCATAAACATTTTCTATATGAAGATTTTAAGCACATGGTTATAAACAATATAATTAACTTTGAATTAATTAAGAATCATGAAGCCTGTCTTCCAGCTTTGTTCCTCTTGCCCAGAAGTACTCAGCCTGCTCCTGTTACCTGCTTTAATTTCTTTTTTTGGCACAAAAACTAAAAACACTTCTTGTATCTTAACATGGCTTCTTATAAATTACAGTAATAATTTCTATTGCTAATGCAATAAAGCGCAAAACAAAACTCATATATTTTTTCTAGAGATCCGAGACCTAGTATAACACCTTACAAGCTCATTTATTTGTCAGAAAGAACAGAAACCATTGAAACGATTTGCTATCCAGAGTCAGATCAAAAAATGGACTTCTCAAAAATGTACACAAAACAAGAATTGAAGGGTAGTTTAAAACAATTTATTACATCTTCACTTGAGCCTCTGTCATTGTTTTTTGGAAAACAACTGTAAAAAATATAAAATATAATTTTGCTGTTAACATTGAAAAATTTAGATTTTTGAAGCTTTTCCCAAAATAATATTTCAATACCAGGAAATTTAGACTCTGTCCAGCAGACACTTTTAGTTGAGATGGGTCTGCAGTTTCTCACAGTGCAGAAAACATTTCACCAGCAAATTTCTGACTGTTTCTAATGTCTAGTGGAATTAAAATGAAGGAATTGCAACCAGTACCACTTCATTTTTCCAAAAAGTAATTAGAATATCTCTTCATGCTAGATGAACCACAGACTCCCAAGACACCCAAGGGGAGCCAGATTTACTGAGGTATGTTAGTTTATAAAGACACAAATAGATTCCTACCGCTGTTTATCCCCTGCCCATGATTTCATTAGCTTCCTGGTTGGTCATCAGTGTTGCCATCAAGTTTTCTAGCTGTGGCAGAAACACATACCTCCCCTACTTGCTTTGGTGGTCTGGTGGGTTTACTGTTCTTTTCCCTTTTTTTATGCACTGCTGAACACTTCTGTTCAATGGCAAATTACTGAGCAATTCTAACCAGTGGCACGAACCCCACCATCCAACAGCAGAAGTCTTCCCTGTAGAGTGGTGTCTTAGGACACAGAAGACATCCCTCAATATTTATATTGGTTTACATTACAAGAGAAAGATGTGGTGGATGCCTGTGTAAAAAATAGGTGTTTTCTGAGTCACACACATTACGTTTGAATATCTTTGAGCTATAACACCTGAGAAATATTCACACAAATGGATACTACTGCCTTGGTTATAATACTATTTTCTCTTGAAAACAAATGCTGCTGTATCAATATTCAGGAAACAATGTTATGAATTGCACAGATGTTTTCCTTAAAAAACATTTTAAAAGGTTTTAATGCTATCATTAGTGGACTGACAGTGTGCTGCTCAAGAGTCCTAGCCAGGTCCAAGGTTCCCACTGTGCTGGGCTGTGGACATACAAGGAAGAGAAAGTTGATCCAATTTCAGAAGCTCATAGTATAACTTTACTCTGCACAGAATCCAGTATTCAAAATGTTTCTTTTTTGTTATCACGCAAAGAACTTCAAAGACCTTATGCACTGTAACAGATTTTGTTATCTTCTCTTTGCTTTTGTATTTTGCTATGAATCATTTTTAAAATGTGTCGTACTAAGACAACTTTTTTCCCCTAGTAACATTCTCCCCCCACCCCTTTATTGGAAAACATTATGGGAAAATTGATCCAGAAGGAAAGGAACCTTTGATGATCTTGCACCTGTTCCCCAGACAATGAAGATGTTGGTAATATTCTCATAAAAACCTGCCTTACAAATGTTTTAATTTAAATTAATTTTCCTAAGTAATAAACGACAGCAGCTAAAACTTATGAAGCTATTCAAAACTATTAAGTCAATGATTAAGAAGGCATTAACACCTCAAAAACTAATTAACTAGACTACCAGTACATTGGAGTTGTGTACAGCTTCCAGGAATGCAGGAGCTTTGAAATACTTTGCAGAAATTTAGATTGCCATTTATCTTTTTCTGCCTGCTGCAACAGAGTGTGTGGAAAGAAGACCGAGGGATGATTCTGTCAGATGGAGGGTGTAAGCTGAGCTTTTCTATTCTTACACCTGCCTGCATCTTGCCTTTGCATATGGCTTTTTATCAGTGCTTGCCACCACTCAGTGTTCATCACTGGGTGAATCGAGGGCCAGTACAAAATTTGAACTGTATTACGGATGAGTCACTCAGAAAAAAGAAAATACACTTTTTCATTCAATATATTAGAGAACATATCTCATTCATTTTCAGTGTCCCACACCTGCCTCTACTGACTGTACAGCTAATGGTGCCTACTAGAAAGGTGGCAAGAAAGGTAGCTGGTCAAATTTAATGATGAACTGAATATTGATAATGGGCTAAAGTAATGGAAAAATTATTTGGATAAAGTCTTGTCATGCAGTGGGTTAAAGCCA
>VYZV01025365.1:44898-63519 GCA_013401275.1 Pandion haliaetus
GCAGTGGGTTAAAGCCACAGTCACATCAAGTCAAACATCCTGTAAGACTCTGGGGGCCACTGCAAATTCAGAGATTTTGCACTTCACACCATATGTAGCTTTCCGAATTTTTCCTGTTTCTCACAAAAACCCTGCTTGCAAGACTGAAGACAATGTCTTCCAAAGTACCTAGATAAAAGGTACAGACACTNTCATTATAGCAATTGTGTTCCTGTTGAGGAAGCAAGTGGCTCCCTCTCTGACTCGCTGTGTCCACCAAATACTAGTGTATTAAAAGTTAAGCAGGAGCTAACCCCTCCTTGATCGTCTGCAATTCTGGGCTCTGGATATGTGATGTTGATACGTCTTTTCTAACATCACCTTATTTTACCTTACACGAGAAGGGGCTTGAGCCTAAGCTCCTACGAGAATAATGAGATAAAGAGACATACCTTAAAAAGTACAGGTACAACACTGTCAATGAGATGATGAACAGGATTGTATAAAGCATCACAGTGATTAAGGCACCAGGAATCCCTGACTCCTCCGCTCTTAGAAAGACCCAGTAGAGCTTTGCAGCATCAGCAATAGGTTTCTCTACGCTGTTCCCAAGTCGCTGTCATGGAGGAAAAAATAACATAAGAAAAAGCCAAACCTGATTAGAATATTTATCTACAGACACAAAAGAACCTGTATTTCTTTATAAGAAGGATTTAACTGTAATTTGTGGGGTACACAGCTTGAAAATTAAGAGTCTGCTACACAGAATTTGAAATTAACCATGAGATGTGAAAAGCTATTTTCTGGCTTATTTTAGTACAAATAAAATCTACCCTATAGAGGTGGCTTATTGAACAAAACCCATGTCACAGTGAAAATACTCAATGTGACCTTCATTAGCACATTTTAGGAGAAGTGGAAGAAGGCTGAAATTTACCTTATTTCAATGACCGGAGAGGCATAATATTGAATGATTTATGCTGCCATTTTTAGGAGTGCTGAGTGAGCACTTGTGCCCGTGCATAATTCCAAACTGACCAGTCTAAAATGACTTGCCCTTGTTACAAGAAAAATGCTGGTTCCTACCAGACTCAGCAAGTTACATTATTTTGAAAATATGCGCTTTGGAGAGTGTATACACGCCAATTCCCAATTTCAGATTGAGTCAGTGTTTGTTTGGTGCTACCACTGGAAAACAATAGTAACCACTATGTTATCTGAAATGCCAAATACAAGTATCAGGGCATCTGTATGTGTTGCTAGCTGACACCTAGGATAGCTTTTCCACTGGCCTTGCAAACAACAGCATCAGTCAGAGAAGGCAGTGGTTTCACAAAGCTTCACTGAGACCCAATGAGGTGAGAAAAATGGAGAAAACAACTACATCAACAGGGAACACCAGCAGGGTTTTGTTAAGTTTTGCCCAAAGGTGTTGACCTTTTTTCACTGCAAGAGAGACAACTTCCCCCTTATGAAGCAATATTTTAGTTTATGTACATGCATTATCAAGTCTGCTTGCAATGTTTTAAGTCAGAAAGTCAGATATTCCCTTCACCCCCCACTCCTAGTGTCCAGTCAGTCCAGTTTAGGAAGCCGCAAAGAACAGCCTGTAACACTGAATAACCAACAAGTATCGGCATTATTTTATGATATAGCTCTTATTTAATTTCTTTTTTTCCTGAGAAGAAATAGAGACAGAATGAGACCAATACCTCTGAAGAGATCTGACTGTACCATACTCCCACTGCTGTGGTAGAATTAAAGATACCTGTTAACTGTACAAAGTAAAACCCAGAAGTTGTATCATTAATAGCTTCTTCAAAGGTACATGACTGTCATATACTCTACTTAGTTATGCTATTAATAGTTTATGTTCAACTGCTCTGTAAACAAATAAACGTGTAACTATTTTCATTCTGCTGAAGACAAAATAAATCTTTAGCATACTAAGTATTGGTAAGGAATTAATATTCATAGTACAAAAATAGTAATTTCATTGGGAATAAGGTGGTTTGTGTATTTTTACAAAGATTCACAAAGAATCCTGAAGGTTTTGTAGCACTCTATGTTTCATTATACTTCCAGTAAAACATGGAAAAAGATTTGCCCAAAATTTATTATTTTTCCTTTTTTTTTCCCATACCTAGTTCTTAAGAACTAGCTACTGTATTG
Organism: Pandion haliaetus; assembly: GCA_013401275.1. Classification (NCBI taxonomy): domain Eukaryota; kingdom Metazoa; phylum Chordata; class Aves; order Accipitriformes; family Pandionidae; genus Pandion; species Pandion haliaetus. The sequence goes on from VYZV01025365.1 coordinate 47,050, forward strand.
ACATATTATTGCCCTCTGCTGGATCAATTTAGAAGAATTCAGCTACATATCATGGGTCTTCTACTGTTCAGAGCTAAAATAAATTCCTCTCTTCACTTTTTAAAGTGACACAATGACAGCCATATCCATATTAAATCATGTTAACACATTTTGCAAGGATGTGAAACTGCGCCACCAAAAAATCCAATGTTTATCATTCAGAAAGGGAGTCTGGGACCTTTAGGCTTCAAGAAACCTGCACCTTCCTGAGCAACTTGCCTGGACTAATCCTTAGGAAGAGTCAAAACTTTTTCCTCATTTTTTGCTACTTTTGCAGTGATGTGCCTAATAAAGACAATTACAAGTCCAATGACAAGCTGTACAAAGACCAAGATTCTTGAGTATATTTCTGTTCTCTCTCCACCCTGTGCAACACTGCCAGGTTTCTGTTATGGAAATTACAAGTCCCAGGAGAATGGTAATGGCATATAAAGACTAGTCACTAATTCAGATCTGTCTGTATTCTTTACAAAAAATTTAAAATACATTATCTCCTGGTTCTGTCTATCTCCCTGTTCTACCATCTCTTCTTGCAAAAAAAAGCTTTCTGCCTCCACCACTTTCTTACGGAAGAGACTGTCTACCAAGGAAAATCCTCTGCACAGCAGTCACGTCCTGACATCCCTCCAGAGAGGCAAAAGTCTGAATGGCAAATAAGAACAAATTTCTCTCTGATCCAAGCAGTTTTTTCTGGCAAGGCAAAAATGGCGTGGGGAAAGTGTACCTTTCTATCCATTTTTTCTGACAAAGAGATTGTGTCAATCCTTCCGTGGTCCTCAAAGACATGATCCAAGAAAGGTGTCTCCATTTTAAATTGTTTCAATAATACCTTTCAATATCTGTCTTAGTTACTTCTCAAACCACAGAGTGATGGTCATGTGAACACTTTACAATCTTTACTGTTTTTTATGATGACACGTATCCATGTGGCTAAAGAGGTGTTACTCTCTGCATTTTACAAGCTACAGAGAGACCAAGTGACCCGTCCCAGGAAAGCTCTGGCAGTACTGGAACTAGAACTGCATTCTCCAAAATCATAGGAAAGTTTCTGACCCCTGGAACATCCTTCTACAAGCTGATAGTAAATCGAGCTTGGAATCACACATTTGACAGAGTATCTTGAACTATGAGTTGAAACCCCCCAAACATGCAAGTGGCTCTCTAGTCTTCCCTTAATAATAACAAAAAAAGTAATTAGTAAACAGAGAAACCTTTATCTCCAGGGCTGTCTGTCATCTTTCATAAGTATTAAGGCCATTTAGGATACTGAAATACATTCTAGCACTAAAATAACTCATATTACCACAACACAACATTTAAAAAATGCTTGATCTAAAATAGATTGGCAAGTAAATCTGAAATAGCTGCTGAAAGAATGCCAGATGAAAAAAAAATTACAAATGCAATAACAAAAACACATGCAAGAGATTTCATTTTGGAAAGGTTACACACAGTATATTGTGTAATATTTGAACAAATGAGTTTCTACCAAAGATAATCGTGGTGGGTAAAATTGCCAAATTTTCAATATGAAGTACAGAGAGAAGTGTGCTTTTTTAATGCTGTAATGAAAAACTTAAGTTACTTTATTCGTATCTCACGTTTCCCTCTGACCAAGCAAAGCCCTATTTGAAATTGATAACGAATCCAGTCTGACTAGAGCTGAATGCAATTCCACTGAAGTCAATGGCAATGATTTTCTCAATGCAAGTGTGGGAAAGACAAGGCAGACCTCAGCCTTTCCTTCAGTTTTTATGAATACACCAGTATTGGGGGGTGGAGACTAGGAGCCTTTTAAACATTTAAATATTTCTTCTTGGTTATTGGGGAAATACACCTTTTCTCCTAGTAAAAAATTCATCATCAGAATAATTACAATTAAAATTTAATTCCGTGCATGGTTTACACTATGAAATTTAAAAAAAAAACCAACCAAAAAAAACAGCAGGCTGTCCAAGTGAAAACTACAGTGTATTGCCACATGCTTAAAATATTGCAATTACCTCCCAAGTGAGCTCCAATTAAATTTCTTGAAGAGCTGAATTTTAATTTTCAAAAACACTGCAATGGGAAACAGCATGTAAGCAGTGAAAAATGACATTTTTAACAGAACTTCTTAAAAGCCGACCACAGTTTAGTGGATGAGGAACCAAGAGACCTGAGAAAACCTGATCCACAACAAGGACTGTGGATTACTGCTTGTTCTGGAGTGAGCAAGAGAAACAAAGATGTCTTCAACAGACAGACAAGGGCAGGACAGCAGCAATACCACACCCCCAGAAAAACTCTCAGCACCTTGCATCCATCGAAAGGACCCCATGTCACCTACACAGTGAGAGCCAAATCTGAAACACATGTTCTGGGAGACTGGGCATTACCTCAGATGTGATAAAAGTGCCCAGCTACCAAAGTACAGATGGGCTACACAGCACATACCTAGGTGCAGATAGAGTTGGGAGCTTTGCTCTCATGGTTTTATGTATGATGAAGCTCTTGCCTTAAAGATGTCTGTCTTTCAATCTCACAAGTCTTTTTAGGTGTGCCAGCAAATTATATTAACTACCTTGCATGTCAGAGAAGTGCACAATAACCTCCATTTTTTCATTTTGTCTGTTTCAGTGCTTAGAAAAACCTGAAGCGCTAATAATCAGGACTGCTCATTAACCCATCTCCATTAACATCCAAAATTGTGGTAATCCTTTTCAAAGCAGATGCAATCATTCCAGTGGCGGATTTACTTTCTTATCTCCATATATGGCTGGTACAGTGCTCTTAATTTTATGCAGAAACACAGTGACTCCATTAGATGGGAATTTTGTTAATAAAAAGGTAATGTATAACATTATTATTTAATTTCTTTTTAACTTTCATGTTCCATTGCCAGGGGTGGAATTTCATATCTTTCAGTGATTCACTGAATAAAACAAACTTCTACGTCAAGGTCTCATGTCCAAGTTATTTTAAGTGACTTACCCCCAGGAATGAATCCACTACAAACACTGCCAAGGGGTCTAGCACTGTCCAGAGTCCCATAGCTATGATAAACTTTGACAAGAAGGAAGGGAATGAGTCAAACAGCTGCTGACAGCCCCATCTGATCAGGACCATAAGAAGCAGCCCTGCATTCAAGGTTAGGGGTCCCACCACAACCATGACCAACTCTTCACTCGTTTGCAGCAAGGAGTTCTGGTAGCACAGTTCGACAGTGTAAGGGAAAAGCTGGAATCTGTAAAAAGCAAAAAGAGAGAGTTTGTCTGTGCTCCGGGGCAAACCATTAAAAAAAAAAAAAAAAGGAACCATGTATACAACATGTTGCATTGTAAAGTTGCATCCCTATCTTGGTCACAACCCTCTGACCAAAAACTCTATGAAGCTACTCCAAAAAAATTTTTTTTTTCTCTTCCTCCTGCCTCCACGTCCTTTGATCTGCTCTGACTTTGCGTTCAGCAGATGAACATCCACGCCCTTGGGACTGTGCAGGCAGGGCTATAGGGAGACATCAGCTCCCAGAAGCACCAATGCGTGCACAGGCCCCAGGAGCTCACCCCTCTCTGCATACTGCAGCACCTTTGGTCACTGCACAAAGCATGAAATGTAACATGGATGACATAGCTTTTAGCATCCCTAAAGCGACTGGAAATGTCCCTCTTGCCACCATGGGATGGGACGATTTGCAAAGCTCACACAATGAGCAAATCTCCTGGCACTGTAGGAGACAGGAATTGCATGGTTTTGTGAGCTGCATACAGATGCTGAAACATAAAGCAAAAATTTCAAGCAATCAAAGTGGCTTAAATTCTGCTCCTAACTAACAGTGAAGTGGTTTGATTCTCACTTTGGTTCCGACTTGTGAGTCCTACCACTGTATTTGGTGGTACTAGAGAGCGCTCAACTCAGTCTCATGTCCTGCAGGCATGCAGCTACAGACTGGGGTGCTGATCCTGGGCATCTTGGCTTGAGAACATTATCCTTTCTCTAGCTGACTGCCTGGGACAGCTGTGATTAGTGGCTTCGAACATGACCACCTCTCTCTCACACATTGCTTCCTTCTGTTGTGTTTTCTTTGCTTTCAGAGACTCCTGATGCTTGGCCTCCCAGAAGTTTTAATGTCAGCTGGCTGACCACACCAGCACTGTACAAGGCCAGAAGCGAGAGATAGCTGGCTTTGCATTAAGATCTGGAAGACCACCTTAACAATCCCCAGTGCTGTCCAGAGTCTGCTGAGACACCCTGTTTAACTTTTAGCCAATAATCAGAGTATCACAGCATCACAGCAGACGTAGGTCACAGAGTTGCATGTTACTGGCTCCTACTGACTGATTCGGGTTTGCATGATGCTTTAAAGTGAAGAAAAGAAAAAAAAAGTTTCTATTGAAAAAATCTTCCCTTTGCATGACTGATCTTTTTTGCTCTGTTAAACCCATTCTCTACCCCACAGCCACATATGGAGAACGAGGTATACATCACTTTGTGGACTTGTTATCTTTTTTTTTTCATGTCAAGTAACGACAAGTAATGATTTTCCTGGAACTCTCTAGAGACCTCTGATTTCCAAGCTAAAGTCAATGTATCATATAGTTAAAATGTCAACCCCTTGTAGTCCTCATGGTAAAATTGATATATCAAAGTTAAATTCTTCAAAGTATTTTGCTCATAGATCACTTTGGTAACATCAAATATGATTTAAATGTTTCTTCAGTTCTGTGCACTTCTTAGGCATTTTGAAATACTTGATCCAAAATGATAAATTATTCTTGTGGAAGATACGTAACCTGCTGGGTATCTCAGAGGGGAGAGAGGTAGGCATGACACAAGATGCACAAATGGACACATCCTGTTCTGGGTTGAAAATTTACAGCATTAACACCTTCACCTTTCTGTTAGGATCACATTTACACATCAGCTCATCTGGAGTCTGGATGTGGTCCTTGTTCTCCTGATCTCTGCAGAGGCTCCTATCAGGGCTTGCATGCAGAACCCTTAGCAGGAGTCTTAGTCATCAATTCTCTTCATAGGGCAAAGGAACTGCTTTGAATCAAGCTACCTGTAGAAACATTCCAACAGAGAAAGAAGGCAGCGGGACTTACTTTGTAACAGGAACTGAGATGGTCTGAAGGAAGAGCCATTGGCTCAAATAATGCAGGTAAAGTCTCACGAACCAAAGCAAAGCTATGAGCAGCGCAAGCAGCCAGAAGTCACCAGAGCGCCAGTGAGCAGGTCCCAGCTCTGAGAAGGCTGCGTATACCACGAAATGGAAACGATCGACAATCCGCCTGGACAGTTTCACTTCAGCAGCAGAATGGCAGCTGGAAATATATGGAAATAAAACAAAGAGTCATTAGGAAAAACATGTAACAAATAGCAGTTGGTAAAACACTGTAGAGTCCTGTTATACAGATAAATGTGGCACGGATTCTGATCATAATTTTTGATTGGACAGTGCATTTGACAGTAAAAAATAGAACATTTTTTCCATTGCAGTCTAGGTGATAGGTGGCTTCCTCCCAGAAATCATGCTGCTACTTTTATAAAGAAAACAACAAATCACATTTAAAACCAAGTTTTTAAAAGTCTTTTGCTTTCATTTTAATTTTCTCACAAGTTGCTCTCCGAAGAACACTTTATCACTTATTTTCCTTCTGAGAAAATGGTAAAATAACTTGTCATATTTGTACTGAAAAAGTATTCGTTTTATTGAAAAATATGAACTGCTTTTTGGTGTTTGGGTAAGAGTACTTCAGTCAAATATTTCAGTATGCAATGTGGGCTAAAACTCCGCTTTAAACTAGTTTCAAGTGAAAGAGAAAATAGAAAGGAACTTGCACCGTACAGTATTCTGCTACTGAGTGTGGTGTGATTTGCCCTTTAAGCTAATTACTATACCGCTTCAAAGAGGGGGAAAGAAAAAAAAAAAGAAATTAAATGCAGAGATGCAGCCTTGGCATTATGTTTCCAAGAAACTGGAGTCTCTCAGTTGATTCAAAGCTGAAAAGACAGTAGCTTCTTTGACCTTTTGAAACTTCTAACTGCTATGCTTATTTCCACTGATTTAAATGACTAAGCAGATGAGATGCACAACTCTAGGACTAAATATGATGTCATCATGCTCAAACTGTTATTTATATTGATTAATGCTTCTGAAAGTTCGGAAATATAAAGATCTTTGTGGAAGAAAACATGCTGGCTTTTTTAAGTATAGCATATGACTGGAGAAGAAGCAACAGCAATACTTGCACTGTATTTTATACACTTTTAAACACATGAATTTTTAAAATAGCTGTGTACATTTCTTTCTCCAGCAGTCACAAAGAGAACTGTGAATAGCAATGTAGAAACTTAAAAGGATTCTGTATTTGCTCTAGGTTTAAATGAGCAGGAGAAATAAAAACCCCAAACTTGCCAGCCATAGGTCTGGATTTGGGGACCAGCTTTGGCATCGTGTTACTCCTGATCCTCAGTGTTGAGCAGGGCGCATGTGTAGGAGAAGGCATGCTGTCTGCCAGCCCTTTTCTCATGAAGGCTCAAGCTTTAGTTACCTGGTTGGCTGAAGAACAGGAGGAGAAGTTGTCAGGGACACACCACAAAAAATAAGTTCTGAGTCACTAAGGCGGCCTCACATACAAATCACCAAAACTTCCCACAGAAGCATCTGTTGGGCTGAGACAGGTGATCTTTGCAGTGACTATAGGTTTATCTGTCAGGCATTTTAATGAGCATTTTGAGACACGGCAGTCCACTTTGCTTATATCCTAATCAGTGACAAAATCCTACTTTACAGACTTAGGGCCACAGCATGAATCACCTTCCTCATATTGCAATTATTTACCCACAGCAGCCTACAGGAACATCACAACACATTTCATTAACATTATGAAAACATAGTCTAGGCTTGTGTGAGAAAGGGACGAAGAAAAATGTAAAATAAGAAATGTAATTCACTGCGGTATACTACTACAATAACCCTGGCATTCTGGATGTTCTGAACTCTGAAGCTAGAATGTACTACCTTTCCTTTTATGTAAAGAAATTTTTGTCATCTTTAATAACTTCCATCAAAATCTACTCTTAAGGTATTCACTCCTTAAGGAGACTTAATAGGGCAGGATTAGCCACACAGTTATCCTAGTTAGACCAAATAGTTTGTTGTTTGTCCAAAAGAAGGAAAAAAAAAAAAAAGGAAAAAGAATACTATCTTAGCTCATAATACTCTTCTCCTCCTGCATCAAACAAGCAGAATTACGTAGATGTGCCAGCCAGTCTCATCCATATCAGAAATCCACATCCTACAGGGATCACTGCAAATCTTCATCTCTGTGCTGAGAGCATGAGTAACCGTGTATTTTCCACAAAAGTCTGGATGTAGGTCACCACCTCTTTTCATGTAAGAGTCATTTGCTGCTAGATTATTTAGGCTCAATTTACTAAATGAATCTACCTCCAAACAAGCAACACCAGAGTGAAATGTTCAATATACCACCTGTAAAATGTTTCAAGACATAAATCCTTCCTCCAACACAACACACAGATTGAGAAGGAGGGCACAAGCTCAGAGTACTGAAAATACCAAGTCCTCTTTCATTCACAACAGTCCTGGAGCACCAGAAACACTGAGAAACATTAGTGACCAAAAAACTGGGTTGAGAAGGTAAGGTAACTTCTTCCTCATGGAGGCAGGATCTAGCGATACAATCAGTACTTTCACAGGAGTTTCATGAATCCACTTACTCCAGCTCTGTAACTCATTGTGTGGAAGCTGCTTGTGTAAGTACTGTACAAAGTGTGGCTATCAAACTTCCCCAAGACTTAGGCAGCAATGAAAATACTCAACTTGTGCCTTCACCACTCCATTGCTCCCCAGCCTACTTCTACTTTCAAGAGGTCAAAGAGACCTAATGTCTCCACTTGTGAGCTGTGTCATCCTTGCTGAGATGCTGGCTCTCTCAGCCATGGGAATCCACCTACTCAACAAACTTCCAAAGGAAAGTTGAGAAATTCAGAGCACATTTGCTGTTATCAAATCCTAGAAGCCTTCCACCAGCAATGACCCTGCTTAAACTAGCAGGGAAACATCTATGATGTCTTTACTTTGGTGCATCTTTCCTCTGAAAAAAACAATAGCAGCTCACAAACTCCACAGAAAGCCAAGCTTGCTGGAAGTCAAAGAAATCAAGAAAAATATATGCATTAGGTAGAACCAAAAAACATTAATTTTTACTTTTGGAACAGCAATTAATTTTTTAAAGACTTCATGACTTTCATCACACACCTTGACCATAATTTCAAGCTTTTAAATAGAAATTGAAGTCCCCCTTACTCTTTAACTTGTCAGAAGTCCAGATTCTGAGTGTCACTTCTGTGCTAGCTTGTACTTCCCTGTGACTGTGTATCACCTTGACATGAACACCATCAGCCAGTGGTAGAAACTCTTGGAAAATATAGCATATCCAGTGACTCAGTGAAGGTCCCAACACGACTGGAATCTCTTCATTTACTTTAAAACAAATTCAGTGGGCCCCAACTTACTTGTAAGTTACAGCAAACTATTCCTGAGTACTCATTAATCATACTATAAGGCTGTTTACTGGTTGTCACTTCAAAACACTGGGCTTAAATGATATCTCTTATTGACTTTTTTGAAGAATGAAGAAAGGAAGAGGCAGAAACATGAAATGAAATGCACCAAACAAGTGGAAACAGCCCCTTGAAATATTTTTAGCTGGTGCTGCTAGTGAAAGCTCGTGGGTGGAGTGACAGTGTTGGCAGATACAGTTTTCAGAAAAGATTTATATAAAGTTGCTCTAAGGCAGAAAGCATAAGTATTACCTTTCAAAAACAAAACAACCCCTCCACCCACAAAAAACCCAAATCTCAACCCCTGGGTGAAAACTAGATAGAGCTCCAAATGAGAAGCCACTTGAGCAATGGATTTATCCATGATTCCTTGGATTACTGGTAAGTAATTTGGCTGAATGTTTCTGTTCTAGGGCATTAGTTTTGCATTTTTCTTTGCAAAATGCTGCAGTAACAAGTAGCAGAGACTGAATTACCATTAAAGCAGGTCAATTATTTCAATGGAAATTGTTCAGAAGGAAAGAAATGATGCATAGATTCTCTTAAGCTACACTTGATGATGATGACAGAAAAGTAATGGCTGATAGAAGGCAGTGTGTACCGTTGGGTGACAGCTTTGCTGCTGACAAACTACAGTGAACATTTGTATAATGCACTGCAAGAGTGGCACTTACAGCTAGCTGATGGTGGGGGTAGATTCTCAGCCGATGCAATCCTGCTTGCTCCAGAGCTACACTGGTGTATACCAGCTGAGGTATTCAGGATCTAGTCCTGAACGTATCTATTATTTACAGTGCATAAAATAAGGCAAACTAAATGTTTTATGTTACCTATACAGCCAGAGAAGATTTAAAGAGCAAATACAGACATGAATGACTTTATGCAAATTACTTTCAGGGAATCACAGTCCTCACAGCCCAAGAATCTGTGCAACATATTTAGTCAGTTCACAAGTAAAAAAGACTCCTCCCCATCATCACCATAAATGGCAGGTATTTAAACTTAGCCATAAAGTTCTTTATGGCTTATCAACAGCAATGAAGATGCAGGAAACGCTGCCCAGCGTTACTACAATGAAATGCTATCACTTTCAGTGGAGAAGCAAACCTGTATCTGAAGGTACATCTAAAAATAATACACTAATACATGTAGTCCTTAAAATGGAAACCAGTTAAAAGCACCACTGATGAAGCATGAGGAAGAACAGAATCTGGTTCATTCCCCTGTGCACAACATAAACATATATATAAAACATATAACTTTTTTATCATTAGAAGGATTTTATTATTATTCATTCGGCATAATATTTTTCCTTTATAGATCTCATGTTGCATTACAAAGAAATTGTCTTTATCTCAGGCTGTATGGTGATGATACAAATTATTTTGCCCAATAAGCCAATGGCAGAGCTGTGAACTGAGCTCTGCTGAGTTACAGTCCATTATTCTATCCACTGGATTCCTAATAAAATATTACTTTTTTGTTTATTTGTATGAAAAGTGAATATAACCAGAGAGACCATTTACGCAGGATGATGACACTGGTTTTCCTCATCTCTTTCCAGGACACACCTACACTTCATATTTTTCAATTTGTAAGCACCAAGAAAGCGGGTAACACAAACAGTTACAGGGGTTATCTAGGCGCTATCTGCTGTAAGAGAGGTGGCAAAAGACCTGAGGGGACATTAGGTAATTCCTTAACATACAAACGCTCATAGGAAAATTTGTTCTACAGCTTGCTGAAAAAAACAAAATCATGGTACAGAAGAAATGCTGGAAATCCTGACAGGTTTATTTTTCAGGTGCACCTGTGGTGGAAAAAAGAAACTGCCATAAGCATGCAAATCCCAAAAACACCGAAGGAAGGCTGTAGGAATTAAACGTTCTTGCAAAGCAGGAAAAATAGTCAGCCAATAACTGCAAATAATTGTCTTAGGTTGCTCCAAAGGACATGACACAGGTATGTGAGTGCACCTGGCAACACCCATGTTGCCCTACCAACCTGGGGAGGAGGAAGGCGATGGTGGCCGAGTTCCTTCCAAGGTCCAGACTGTGCCAGCTCATGGGGAGATGGCCAGCAGACAGCAAGCTCTGGATCAGCAATAGCCCAGGTGTGTTTGCATCATGTGCACAGCCAGGAGCCAGAACAAACACATCAGCTGAACTTTTCCCACAACCCACTCATGCCAAGAAGCTCATGTGGGTATATGCTGGCACAGCTGTTTCCTTGGAGGGACCACTATGTTCTTCCATACTGGGGGATGGACACTGTGGGTCAGTGGACCAAGACATGTTCATTAAAGAGGAAGGGAAGAAAGTGCTGACAGCTTCATATTCCTCTGGATATATCCGTGCTAGCCTCAAAATGGTGGACACTCAGCTTTCACTATAAAAGAGTTTATGACAACAGAAAATTGGCAAACAGCAGCAGATTCCTGTCCTCAGCAGTCTCATTACCCAATGGTGTAAGGTTGGCAAAGGAGCCCATCTCCTGCCTTTAGCTAACTAAGAATTTCCTGAGGGACTTAATTGAGACATTTGCAATAAGAGATTTCTCACCAAGCTGGGGAAGAAAGCATAGGAAGAAGGAAGAATCACAAAATCCAAGCAGAGTGGCAATACTGCTGGAGGACAGTGTGGTTCCTTGTAGTGAGCTGGCAGAGCTTTGCACATTTCAGCTTTGAGCAGCATCTGACAATGACAAAGCAAAAACGACAAAAAACAAATTATTATCGTCACGCCTGCAGTTTAGGTAGGCAACTAAAACTTTGCCTATTTCATGCTTAACTGCATTTTCATGAGCCTATTGGCTTGGCAAAAGAGTCTGGAAATCTTACAAGAACAGACTTTGTTAAAATATTCCAGACTGTCTGGTTCCAGCTCTGGATGGGAACAAACATGAAATGAGGAAACTCGAGTGCAGCTCTCAGAACTTTTAAGAAGCTCTGGTTTATATTTTGTTCTAGAAAGGAACAAAAGGCAGCGGACAGTCTCTGTTATTCATCCTCATGACATGACTAGGCCAGTCAAAAAGCAAATGAAAGCATGTAACTCGTCCCCTACTTCTTGGCCTCTGACTGCTTTAAGTAAATAAGACAACAATGAATGAATAAGAAAAAGACACAACTCATATACAGGAGGATGGAAGATCTCGCAAAGACAGCACTATCTGTAAAGCTGTTCTACCAGCAAGTAAGCACAAATGCTCAACCCTGTGCATGTGCAATAAAACGAAGAGTTTAGGACCTGGAGAAGAATCTTACAGGGCAACCAGAGTAATAAATATACCTTCAAGCTCATCTCAGTTAAAAACAAAATAAAAACCAAAGAAGTAGAGATGCTAGGCCTAAAACATCTATAGAAGTTCAGCAGAATCAAGGTAAAAAACTTTTTATTTATGTTAATAGTAGCAGCATACCCTACCCAGGAGAAAAAGAAATACACTTATATGTAGGTAGTACTCCTGCTTAAGCTAAGAGAGTCCCTTGTACCTGATGTGTGGAACGGTCTCTACCTTGACACAGAAAACATCCCCAAGGACATTTGTTCTGTCTGGAGGAAAAATGTAATCTTCCTCCTGACCAAATACATATCTACTTCTGAGAGCTACTAAACACTCAAACACCATCTGTGAGCTGTGCATTCATCTGTAACACACCAATTTAGCTGGCAGGCCATTGGGAAACAAGACTCTAAAGTTGCCAAATTAAAATGTCAATCCAGTACCAGCCAAAACTCCACCAAGCAAACAGGTGAGGTTTCCAGTGAACATTGTAGCAGAGAGCAATGAAGCTTCAAAATAAGAAACAGCCTTGTGGTGTGGGGGGAAAAAAAAAAAAGAAAAAAAAAGGAAAAAAAAAAAGGCATAGCTTTGATCTATTCCATCCTGGACTTAATTAACAGCAGCATCAAACTAGAAGCCTGGTTCTGTACAGCTGGTGTCAAACAGCCACCTTCCTTCAGTGAGAACCAACAGACTCCCAGCTGCTGTGGATAGAGTGGGCAGGAGATGCATTGCACAGGATGGTCCTACATTTCAGGAAGACCTTTTTCTGGCTGCCTGCCCAGTGATGAAACTTCACCTTATACAAACACAGAGAAGCCACAAGTCAAAGCCCCTTTACTTCTTCAGTTGTATCTGTTTTTCACAGCAACAGGCTGAAGCAGAAATGGAATTCCTGCATGCTTGCGTTGTTTCCCTTGCCACAGTTAAATTGTACATGTGTGAAGATGCTGGAGTTGGGATGTTGATACTTAAACTGAATGCACCGTTTGCTTCATGTGCAGATTTATAATACTCATGCGCTATAGGAATGGGTAGGTATAAAGATGAAAGAAAAGAAGTGAATCTATAGCTGTAGCTCGTACATAAAAATGCTTCTAAAAGACCATTAGTGTTATTCCGGCCAGACCTCTAGAAGCTTCTGTATGACCTGACAAAAATGACCTTTCCTTTTTCATAGCAAATTTTACAAGGAAGAACTAAGCAGGCAAAGCAGATGGGGTCTGGGCGAAAAACGGGACATTTAGTTAGAGCAATTTTGACATCAGGAATTAATTTTTTACTTGATATCAATTACCTTTTTTTAGTTATTTATTTTGTGCACCAACATGTCCATGCACAGAAGAGTTTGACACAGGAATAACAATCCATGAAGAGAGTAAAATATGATGTGACCCAGGTAATGTCAATTAGAATGCAGTTAAAAATAAATCCTTGCAGGTTTAAACACAGCCAGATAATGCAATTCATGAAACTACAAAGAAAAAGTAAAATATTGAAAAAGAAATCTTACAAACAGAAAGTTGCCTGAAATATTTAGAGCATTTACAAGGCATACTTTGTCAAAACGTGGCTATAATGAACCATTTTGGAAGAAGTCTTCCTCCAAGTTTTGATGAAAGAGAACAATCTCAGGTTTGAGCAGATAACCGATGTTATAACACTGCATTTTTTAAAATGTTTTTGATTTAATAAAACCTGTTTTCTGAAAGAAAAAATATCTATGTTAAACCAGCTTAATTAAATCTTCAAGAGCCTTACGGAAAAAAAAAAAGAAAGGAAGGGAAGAATGTGCATATGCAGAATACTCTAGGATACCATTATATTTAAAACATCATTAAGGAGTTATCAAGTTTTTTATGAGAAAACTTAGATACTGTACAGATATCTTAAATTCAATTACATTATGAAAAAACACAGCTATAGGAAACTAAACTGAAACTGAAATTTTTTTAAAAGATCTTTATAAACACCACTGAAATTACGGTGGAAATTATCCATACAATTTAGTCAAACAAAATGCATCACATAATAACAGTATTAACTTTTTCTTTTCAGTTTAATGCTGTGTTATTATATTTAGCTGCTTATTTTAGAAAGTAATTTGTGTTGATGGCTCTGGAGAAAAACCAAGCATTAAAGAACTAATTTAATTCCTTCTGAGCTATGTTCAATTCAAAAATATTTCTTTCAGAATGTCCCAGTACTGCAGAATCTGACTAGAAATCCACCTTGAACTATGTGCACTTTGACTAACTCTCTCCCCAAGGCAAAATGATCCTGCATTCAGCAGGGTTTTATCCTGGTCTTCTAAAGGACTTACACAGAATGTACCTGATGTAACTGGACCAGAATGTCAACCATGATAGAAATTATGATCAAGACATGGGGGATACATAATGAGAACCTTATCTATTTTACAGTGGGCTGCTATTGGTAGGGGAGTACCTTTAGGGGGTTGTTTACAGAAATCAGGTCTCCCGCCTTTAAAAAAAAATAAAGAGAGAAAGAGAAAGAAAGAAAGAAAGGAAGAAAAGAAAACTGTGTAATTTCTTGTGCAGTGCTCTCCTTCCTGCTTGTTATACTATATGACATAACGGATACTAGCTGTTTAAGGTGTTCAAGTAGTGTTATAATAGGCTGCCTGGCTGCCTTTAGAAAGAAATTTCACAGATTTTCTTTCAACATGAATACATGCTTTTATTCCTCTAGTTCCACAGTATAAAACAGAAATTAAAAAATTGTCACAGCTTGTTTCTCAAAAATCAATGCATGATTACTAGCTACACTGGGAGTTTGAGGGATATTCCCTTATCAGAGACAATCTCTGGATAACATACTTTCCTCTATTGCCCATAGCTGCATGTANCTGTTGGTGTCATCTATTGATCCAGTGAAATGCTCGTCATCTGAAATTTCCTTCCCAAAGGGGACATTTGCTATGAGAAGCAAACCTTTCTGCCTGATGCTAAGAAATCCTGAAACTTCCTGCTAATTACTGCACAACATCATGGTAATAGATAGCTCTAACAGTGTGAAAAAAATAAGCTCAAATGAGACAGGGTCTATCCTTTTCCTGGTATAAATGTTGCCTTGTGATACTAAAAACTTATAATAAAAAAGTGTAATATAATAAACTCATTACGTGTTTTCTGTGTGCTCTAGATAAAAATGTGCTCTGGGTCTGTGTTTTTCTTTGGGGGCATTCCTTCTCAGACACATTCAAAACTGCTATCCCAGGTGTGACTAAATGACCTCCAGTATGAGCCAAAACACAAAACCGTGTCACCATGAGAAACACCAGTATCAGAGAATAATGAGAAGCAGAGGGGTAGGTAAAGGTTGTTGGGGTACAAAAAGGAGACTATTCCTGCAAACAAGTCCCTGCAAAAAACATTCATTGGTGCATCTACACTGCCTGTGTTGTCTCTCCTATCTGTGTAGCATGCTGGCCTAAGACATCAGCACCCTCACAGAAAGCTTTATCTACTGAGAGAGCAGAAAGTGAGGATGTAGAAAAGACACATTCCTTTAAAATAAAAATTTACTTGTAAAATACATAGCTAATCCACATCCATATGAACCTTTGAAGTTTCAAAGAGCTTTTGGTATGGCTCCTAATAGCAATTTTATCAGACTGAAGAACAACAACAGAGGAGCATTTATTAAAAAACATATCAAATATTTCACTGGCAGTAGAATATTTTGGACTTGGCACCCCTAACCAAAAGAAAATTTTGCTCAGGAGAAAAGAAGGGGCACATACTTTTTAAAGATGGCCATAAATTTGTTCCTTCAGTTCAAATGCCACCACATGCACAATTTCTAAAAAGCACTGTCTAAAAGAGACTCTCAGTTGTGAGACTTCACCCATACAATAAGGATTTCCAGGAACAGGGGAATCGACCTTCTAGCAGGTCACACCTCAGCGTGGGCAATAACTGAGGTACTTCACCCTCTACCCCTCTTGCTAAATTTGGCCAGCAGGTTCAGAAGTTACTAGAGGTAGAGTGACAGGCTGCCTTACTGCATATACCTTGTCTTCCTGAAAAACCTGGCTAAGAAATAAACCCCTACATTCAGGAGCCATTAGACCAAAGCTTCCAAAGCAGAAGAATAATACATTTGGGCAGAACATAAGCCTTGTTATTTTGCTGTCTCTCAGAAACGATAGTTGGCAGGTATTGAACTTACCATGCAAATAACTACTCTGGTTGAAGGTTTTTTTCATGTGTATATTTGTCTGCAAGCGTATTTGTAAATAATAGTTTACTGAAATTTTATTTTTAAAACTCACAGAAAATATTTTTTTAGCTGTCTTTTTATAAAGATATGATTCTGTTTTTTCTTGGAAGCTTTAGATTTTTCATCAAAGAACTCCAAATACCTGAAAGACACAACAGTAGTTTTTCAGAGAGCTAGGTTCACTCAGACAACAAAGGTAAGAAACACTTAAATAACCTTCAAGAGCACCACAGATGTGATTCTGAATTTAATCTTTAGGGTTCCCTTATTCTGCTGAAAGACTGAATTATTTGGGGGGGGGGGGGGGGGGGGGGGGGGACAGCTAGTGTC
>VYZV01025365.1:63663-89508 GCA_013401275.1 Pandion haliaetus
TTGATAAGCCAATAAAATAGAAGCACCTAAGAAGTAGTCCTGTCTTCCCCACCTGGACAAACCAGCCCTTGTCAAAACCCAGTGTGATGGACTAACAGCACTACTGGGTCTGATGCTCCTTCCCTCTCCCAACAGCTCCTGCTGTAGCAGGATCCTTATCGGTCCTTCCTGCCTATCTAGAGCTTTTTGTTTCATTGCAAAACCTAATAAAATCAGATATGTTTACACAGTATTAAATTTGCTTAGCTAAGTAGCCTGCTCACCTTCCCATGAGTTCCCGTAAGTTTAGTAGCAGTATACGGATGCAGAAGCCTCAAGAAGCCAGGCAGGGCAGTCAGGGTGAGGTTTCCGAAGATATCGAAGGAATTCAGCTGCTGAAATGCAACTAGAGAGCATGCTGTGGTTACAGCATACAGACTATGAAAACCTCTGCCTTGGGTCAGACAATAATAGTTTCTCAGGCTCTCAGTATTTTATAGCCTCTTTTTCTTGCTTAATATGTAGCTTTAAGAATTGTTATTTTCTCAGGGATCAACCTAAAACTTACTTGATCCACAATGCATCAGAACTTACACCTAAGTTAAAACTTCAGTTTTCACATCTCCTAGTTTCTTGCTGGTGATATTTTAGTTGTGTAACCTTAAAATTGTGTTAACACACTGTGTTATTTTTTATTCTGCTTCTGTTTTAACCTGAAGGCAAATTGGTTCACAGGTCGTATTTGATGTTATTCTTTCAGCTTAAAGACTTCAAATCATTACAAAAAAGAAAGAAAGAAGGTTTTGGTGGTTCAGTTGGGAGGGGAGAGGGTCTGCCTATTAAATAGTTTTTGCTTGTTGGGCTCAAGGTTTGAAGGTAAAATTTACAGAGACAATGCCTTTTGTCAGTGAACCTTCTGCTACATTTTTAGAGGCACTCAGCAAATTCCAGCAGCAGGTTTCTAGACACAAAAGACAAATACAACCACTCCATGATTTAGATTGGCTTTCTGTTTGTGGGTCATGAGACTCACTGCTGAGCATGTCAGAAGTTGGCTGTGGCATTTAATGAAGGTCGTCAGCAACTCCATAGTTCCCATAGCGAAAGAAAGAGTGTGCTCTGGCTTTGGTTTTGGGGTGTGGGTTGGGGGTTTTTTCCCTTCCTTCTTTTGGAGCTTTGATTGGAATCTGGGACTGGAATTAGTGGATAAACTCAGTTACTGCAAGAGAATCAAATTAAAAGTATGGAGCAAGCTGGTGCTTTGAAAAATGTGGAATTGCATAGGTTTCTGTTTTTTCAGAGACGTCATTTAACTTTCAAAATAAGGATTAAATTTCCCTTCAATTTGACAGTTAAGAGTCATTTGTGAAATTAGGAACAATAATCATACTATATTATACCCTGCTCATGTATGTCTCAGGAGGGCTGTGACTTGTCGTAGCATGAAGAAACCTGGAAAAATGATTGCTTGCTGCTTCAAACAGAAGATGCATAGCTAACATGCTCATTAATGAGGCAAAGGAAAATTAATTGACATGTCTAATAGTTCTTTTAATATAGCCTCTAAGCCTTGATGTGTCAACTGTCAAATTACCCCTGACGTTCTTCCTTTCTCTCAGTGATCTTGTGTCACATACTAGGTGAGAGAAATAACATTACTTTCCTTAGACTCCCTCAGCGACTTTCTGGGCAAGGGCACTAGACCTCCAGAAAAAGAAGATGCATTAACCCAGCTGCCTTAGCCTCTCTCCAGATCAGGTCTAACCTCCCAAACTGCAGTACTCCAGTTTTGTGACTGCTGTGTGTAAATGATGCATCTTTCCTAGGACAATGGTGGTAAAAAAACAAGCTTGAAAAATCTTAAATGTATCAACCTTTCTGCATGTCCTCACCACTCTTGAGCACTCTTTTGACAGAGGTCAGAGTTTCTTCCAGCAAGTCAGGATCTTCTCTACCTCTGCTTTCCCAGCAATAATCTCTCCTCTGAAAGAGACTGCCTCTTCCACCCTGCGATAATCTTCCATGCTTTCTCCAACATAGCCAGTGAAAGAGCATTCCTCTTAGAGATTCCATTCTTTTCACATTATTATCACCCAATCCAGGCTGGAAAAAAGCTGTTTCAAATCATTTGCCTTTTAGTCAACTCTTTGCCTGACAGCAAATCCTTTGATCAAGATGGTTACACTGGATATATAGACTCATCTAAGTTTATTTAAAGGATCTTTATAATTGTCCCTGCTATTTCATCAGTTGGTATTTCTGTCCTACATGAAGTTAGGAAGAAAAGGAAACACAGAGAAGGGAGATAGGTCATACATTTCATCTGCGGTTTGTAGTGTGGCACAAAAGTCCATGGGATTTCCAACATTAAACAGCATTTGAGAAATTCATGTTGGCAGATTCTTTAAGCCATAATTCCAGAAGCTGAAGAATGTCATTTGTTTGGGGCTGATTTTTTATATGTAGATTAAGTAGTGTGATTTGGAAATTAACCCCCTAACAGATCATGGTAATAAATCTCCTAATACAGAGTCATACTGGAAAATACAGCTCTCTCTGGAGAATGAAAATCACTGCATAATAGTATGTCAGATCTCTATGATTTTAGTAAAAAAAAAAGTAAAAAAATCATTAAGATATTTTTCATTTTATATTCAATAATCTCAGCCGTTCTGCTTAGGGTATTCATATCTATGGGCTTTCCCATAAGAAACAGATTTGCATGTGCTGCAAAGCATAAACATGGTCAATTCAATAGTCAAGAAAGTACTACAGAAGTACTGTCCATAGAGCTGCATGTATGCAGTAAGTCCAAGGCATCTAGAGAGCACCAGATTTCTTGCACGTTTGAAGGCTATTAGTCCACACATGATAGATATAATATCTCAGGCACAGAAGAGTCCCTTCTCAAGTGCTGTAGAGCAAGTCCGTACAGCCCAGTCAAAGGTCCAGACGTCTTGAACAAATGTTGGAAGACAGCTTCCACCCAAGTCCAAAAGGGAGAATCTGGGAAAAACCAGGTTCTATGAAGTTAGGTAAGAAATGAACATAAAATTCAGTAACATTTCTCTGAATGTCTTTCTATTATGTGATAATATTTGAATACTCTAACCAATCAGTACTAAAAATTCAGGGAACACTGTATCTATCATTGGCCTGAACTCTATTGATTTGGACAGGAACTGAAATAAGAGAACAGGAAAAATATAAGAGAATGGGCAGAAATGGCAGAGATTAAGTTTGCAAGCAAGAATGAAGGCATGTAAAAACCTTCCACATGAAGCAGAACGAATGTGAAGGTCTGTATCTATAATGTTTTTCCATGATACACATCATAATAAGAATGCAATAAAGGATGCTGAGGCACAGACAGCAGAATATTCTCCAAGATAAAGCAAGCCAGTGGCAGGTTGGGGAACTGTCCTTACTGTCCATTTGTTCTTCTTTCATGCTGAATCTAATTCTTTGTTGCTGAGATGTGGGAGTTACACAATGCAGGCAAAGAGAACCTGTGTTACTTATTTCATGCTGCACGGGACCTCACTTTAACTAATACATGAGACTCTATTCAAAGTTTTTAATTGCAGAATAAAAATTAATGAGAAGTAGCTTTCCCTTCACATGAAGATTTTCAAAGACAATTTTGATCCCAAATTAGGATGAATATGTTGAAAACAAAAATGTTCATGTCCTGATATTTTGGTTAATGAAAGGACCTATTTTAACCATTAAAGTGCTTTGAGTTTATTTTGACATTTTCAATAGAAAATGAACCCTTCTGTATACATTAAAATATGTGAAACAAAAGTAATTTCAAAACAAATGTTCTTTTCAAAGTATCAAGATGGAATATTTCAAAAGTCTCCAAACTTTGTCCCAATTATCCTTTCCTAAATGGGAAGAAGAGTTAACACCAGCTCTTTCCCACAATCTCATTTTTTGAAAGTCTTTGTTTTCCAGTGAAAAGTGCTTTTTCAAAAAAAACTTCAACCACAGCAGTAATACCACACATCCTTGATTCCAATGGGGTCATATGCTTCCTTCATTTCAGTGGGTTGCTTGAGGCAGAGTGTAAAATACTGGTGTGTCACCCATTCTGGCACCACTCTGGCAAGTGTTGTGGCAGACAATACAGGGCACTGAGATTGCGCTCTTAGTGAGGAGGAGTGCAGATAGAAAATTCATCTTCCGTTGTACAATCCAAGTGACCTGGGGACTGTCCTTATGCTGAGACTGTGCTCCAGTTTGGCCAGAGAGCTGCCGGAGGCTGCATGGGAGGACTGGGGAATGCTTGGTAAGTCCTTGGGAAAGACAGAGAAGAGGAGAGCTCCGCACTGAGCAAATCATCCCAGCTACTGAAAGGCAAACCCAAGTTTTCGCTACACAAATCAACCAACTAAAGGTGACTGTGGATCTGTTTAACCAGTTAACATTGACGTAGTGAAAACCCTGGACAGTGGACTTTAAAAATCTTTTTTCCACAAATCTTCTTTTCCTCGTTAGTAACGAATAAGCCGGGACTCAGTAGACGAGGGCTTGGTGCAGAAGCTTGAACAATACAATGCTAGAAACATATGCAGCCAGCCTATGAGACTGGGCTTGGTAACAAAAGCATCCACCACCAGTCTATTTAAATTCAGAATGCCAAAGATGAGGATTGTTCGCTGTGAGCTACAGCTACTTGGGCTCTCTTACTGTAAATATGAACAAATCAGCACACAATCACACATACACTGCTTTTCACACTTCCTTTCTGTAAACAGCACATACATCCTCTTGTAAAAAGTGCAACTAAACCTCAGTTTTTCAGCTGACATAACTGCCCTGCTGAAGCCACCAGACTTGCAAGTTACTTCACACTAGTAAAGTATCTGATCTGTTTTCATTTTGCTTATTTTCTTAATATGCACTTGATGTTTTTTATTCCACCACTGTATCTGAAGATTTTAAAATTAACAGTAAGCTATCTTTCTAGTGCTGTGTAAGTACTAAAGCAATACATTGCTTTTATTTATCAGAATTATCAGAGTTCAATTCTGGTAAGTTACTAGTAGGGCAACCAACAAAAGGGCTCTTCTGAGTACAACCTATTCATTTTCCACTTTACTTGTGTGCAAGCTTATCCCCAAATAAAAGTCATCTCTACTGGGTGAAAACAGACTCTCTTTAGTCTTTGCTTGGAGATTTCTAACAAACGCAAGGGGTGAAGGCATGCTTCGAGTCCAAGACTCTTACACTATCCAGACCAGCAGACTCAGACCCAGCAGGAAAGAAGGCAACACTCAGTAAACCTGGTTCATGTGGAGGCTGCAACTTTATTAAATGTAAACCACATTATGGGCTTATTTAAATTAACAGGCACAGTGGGTGCTCAACACCTCTGAAAGAGTCTGCACTAGGGCTAGCTGTAAAATTTTCCATTGAGACTGTTGTGTGAAGGGGAACTGAGACTTCTGACTAGCAACACTTGCCAGAAAACTGCCTTTCCGTGGGAATTTTTTCCTTGATAAAGCTTTCAGATATTGGTGCTGAAAAAATAAAACCTTTGTTTCAGCAGTCCCTCTCATCATAATCAGTAACCAGCTCTTCATTTGCACAGCCCACTTGCTGTGTGAGGCACTCTTGCCAGATCACCTCACATGGATATGCCAGAGTCAAACGTCCCAATGTGCAACACAAAGGCTGAGAGACCACGCTGCATGGGGGACATGCACACAGCCCATCTGGGAAGCCTCGGCTTTAGAGGAAAATGGGGAGATGAGACTCGAGTGCCATCACCTCCACCCTCACCCCACGTACCCAGGTTTCCATCAAAGAAACCCAGGAGGACAGGCAGGGTAGGAGACCACCCCATGACCTACCACTGTCAAGAGGAGCAGAACACAGGGTCCACGGAGGGTACCACAGGGCTTGCTGATGCCACAGCAGGCATGCAACCAAGTGACAACCTTTGTGAACCAAGCCACTTAATTCTTTTGGACTGAATGTTTCAACTTTGTTAAAAAGCTGTTGTTTCCTGGAAGAGGGGAAAAAAAAAAATCCTTTCCCTAAACTTCATTAACAAATGACAGCCGATACTTAAGAATGGCTAAGGGAAAGTAGCAGGTGGTGTCTGAACAGCAACTTGCCATGGTTATGAACAGTGAAAATCTCTACAAAATACTCAGCTGACAACTGAAGGAGACCCTCTTCCAGTTAAAAGACAGGAGCAGTGTATTGTAATTGGTTCTTGCAAGAAATAGAAATATCTTAACTGAGTGAATCACACTTACTTGCATTATTATCATTCTTAAAATGTCAGTGTTCAATGGTTGGTTTCAGCTCATAATAATAAATTCTTGACTTTTAAACATCAAAACCAATAAAGCTACATAGAGAGAATGGTTGTCATTGAAATAAAAATTATCTCAAATAGAGACCCAAAGCATCATTTTTTAAAAATAACAGAAATACTTCTGAAGCAATTTGAATAATAAATAAATAAATATGGGAAGATCGCACAACTGTGGCAATTAAAAAATTAAAATTAAGAATTACATAAATTCGTACATTGAACTGTACCAAATGCAAATATATGTATATACAAATATTTGTAAATAAATAGATCTACATTTATACTTTCACATTTCATATAATCTCCAGTCTTGTGGGTGTAAAAGAAAAAACATATTGATGGTGGCCTGCAATAGCTTAAAAACATAGTCTTTTGAGTTAAAGCATTTTATATTCCTATTTCCAGTCATTTATAATGACAAGATAATGATTCACAGAATCACTGATAAACAGCAACTGTGTCCTTTTTATTTGCTTCCTAACACTCCTGGAAAGCTTTATAGTAAACAATTTAGAAGATAATGAAAGGTAAAACTTCCATCTGAAAAGGTTTGATTCAACAAAATTATTGGGACAATCACTTAGGTTAAGTGTTTAGCCCAGAGGGCAGTATAAAATTTCATCAAAATTCAAACCATGCATAAATGATCTCAACCTGCAGTGTCTATTTATACCACACAACATGTTAGTCACATTTTTCACTGCAGATTGAAAGTAAGGACGAAGTAACAGATAAGGATGAAAGACTGAATATGTGCTATGCCACCCATGTATAATGCAGTTAGTGGCAAACATGGATTAGAAAGTATCCTGCAACAGCATGTGTTTTTCCACTGCCTAAGAAAACCTGTGAACCACTAACGAGGAAAAGGGGACAGCAATGAAACCAGACATATTCTATAAACACAAATTAGCCAGGTAAAGAAAAGAGAGTTAATAAGTCAGTGGGTCAAGGATTCAAAGAAAATGAGAATTGCAAATGTGGATCAAAAGAATATTACAATTTGATATCTTTTAGGTTTTGTGTTTCTTTAAAAAGAAGAAATTGATGGCTTTTTAAAATCCAGACAGTAATGCAGTGTCAGTGCAAAAGGCATCATTTTTCTAAAGCCAAAATCTTCAAATTTTGGTGAATATCATAAAAAGAAAACTTCAGAGCAGACTCTCTATTTAAAGTGTAGAATACTCTCCTCAACCTCTAGGAAGAAATAATCCTTCTTTTTTCAGTTGAAATTTTTGCTTTCCTTTTTTTGGAGAGAAGTTTCGAGCTATGAATTAAAAAAGATCTGTGATTTTTTCATTTTAATCCTAAAGATGAAATCTTTAGTTGATGAGGGCAATGAAACAAAATAATAACTACAGTAGATAGTGTTATTTATCAGCTGATTATGGATCACTCTATTGAGTGTATCAGCTATTCTCATATGCCTGCTACAGTTTTTGCCTAAACTATTAGAATCAGCTTCTTGCAGCGACACTCACCTTCAGCTGAAGTTCTGTTGTTGCTAAATAGTGAATACAGATTATTAATTGGCATTCCTTTTTTTATTATTCTAGAAGCATCCAAGGTGCTGGATGAACTAATAACATTACCAATCCATGTTTCAGAGAGAAAGTAATGCAGCATTGAAACTGCACAGTGGAGCATTAAACACAAATGTAAGTTGAAACCCACATATGGGGCTGTGTTTTTGTTTGACGTCAGGTTAGTCTTGGTAGTCTCAGGTTATCATCACTCCAAGCAGAGCTAGATATTAATGATTTGTAGCTGCCTTTTGGGGGAGGATGGGATTAGAGGCAAGACTTCACAGATAGGAGAAATTATCTCTGAGTAAAAGGCATAGGTTAAAGCTGCACGTGGAAGCAGTGGCAAGGGGAGATGAGAGCTGGTATATTTGGGTGTAGAGTAACATCACCACAAGACACTACTGAAAAGTAGAGAGGCTAAGTGGTAGAGGACCTTACAACTGACTGGGAAAGATTATAGTATGACAGATGCCTCCAATGATAGCTAATTTAAATGCCATTAGGTGCGTTATATTTCATGTGTAGACAGTGTACAGTGTGATGGAAAGCGTTACAGTAGGTTAGCATGAAAGTTTACACTTCAGTCAGAGAAAATTGTCATCTGCCCCTTGTATTACTGCAACATTCCCTGCCTTCAGCAAAATATTCGGAGCAGATGCTAAAGCTGCTGGAACTTAAGCAAGTTTCTGCTGACTCATTGCCACAAAAGAGAAATTAGAACAAAGCTAATGAATATTCAAGCATTATACAGCATTTTTAATTTATTTTGCTGTTCTAAGCTTCCCTTTTCTTTCCAAAATGGGTGATATTAAATAAAATATTTTTCCCAATTAACATTTTTACAGCTTTATATTTAGTGTAATGTTGCCATTATTACAATGAAGTCTAGGAAAATGGCAGAATGAAGCCTGGAGTACGGTATTTTGAGCTGATTTCCCTGTAACGTAAGTAAACAGTTTGATGCATGATGTCACTAGTAGAACTATTCTCTCTTGTCTTCCCCCATTTAATGAAAATCTGTGAAATAAATGCTACAAGGCAGTGCTGCTGGCATGACAAATTCTAAGCCAGTAAGTCTTGCGGTTGCCAAGATGTAAGCTCTGAAACTTGGCATTTGGCATTCAGAACTAGATAACCTTACTATAGTAACTACATTCACTGTATCTACAAGAGGGATGAATAAATCAACAATAATTGAACTACTAAAAGTGTCTAATTTCCAGCATAGTGCTTCAAGCAACAACTGAAATTAAAAAACTGTTAAAACACAGCTACATACCCATACAATCTTGTCATGAACGCACTGAAGCAAAGGTTAACAAAAAAGAATGAATATGCATTCTTTGCTAAAAGTAGCATTCCTTGATCTACAGTAGTGATGAACTGTATAAATGTCAGGTCCCATCTAAGTCCCACAGAGCTTCATGTTCCCAGTAGCAAGAATTTTTTATTGTTCCTGTAACATTACTCAAAGTAGGGAAAAGGCTACTCCTGGTGCATGTGGAATGCAGTCCCTATTCTGAAGCCTGGCAGTGTTTCCAGAGTTAGCAAAGATCATAAACCCTTGAAATATGGCTGGTATGTCCAGGGCCTGATCCAAAGCCCAGTGAAGGCAAATGGGAAGATTCCACATGGCTGCAGTTTTATGTGGGCCAGGCCTAAAATATTACTTCTCTAGTCACTTGATTCCATAATTGAGAATTTCTTACCTTGTCCAAGTCAGATTTCACTGAATTTCCCATCCACCCATCTTTTCTCCCACTATTAATTTTTATTTAAAAAGTACAGGTCTGGAAATCTTTTGGAAAATAAATAGCACAGTAGGTTAAATGGACTCAGTGCTGTGGAGAAACAGGATAGTCTGATAAACAGCTTTTAAATGTAATATATTTCTACACTAATACACAGGAAGAAACCTGGGACATCAGCCTGTTGTACACCTCTTTGAAAACTCTCTCACAGAATTAATTCAGACTGATTATTAGCATAGCATGGAAGCGTTCACCTGGGGAACTAACTAAAAATAATAGTCAATTTACCAATGAACTAGAGTAGGCTTTTTAGTCTCCCATGACTCCACATATCGGTGGCAGTACACTACAGAGTCACATCTCTGTGACTGCAACACAGCTGGTGTTAAGCTTTTGGGTATGTGCAATCAAAAGGAATTGCTGGAAGCCACTGAGATGCTGGATGAAGCCATTCCTTGGGCCACCATTTGGACAGCCCTGCTATGATCTTAATATTTGGGCTGCTTGTTTATTAGGGACCGATTAAAAATATCAGGGAAGTGTATTTCCATCTAAAGTCACTAAAAGATCATTTGGTTTCCAGGACCAGCTATTGACCTCCTTTTGGGACCTCAAACCTGGAAATTCAGTATTTATTCAGTGTTGGCCTTGAGGAAAAAATATAGGCATTATGGTTTTTAAACCTTTCATTTATCATATTTTTCCTGGAAGCTGAAGAATACAAGAGACGCTACCACAGTGGAGATGCTGGTTCTTATAGCTATCCCCAGGAAAAGTGGGGACTGTCTTCATGTACCTACGTACATAACACATGAACAGACATGGAAGTATTTCTCCAGATGCACTGTGCGGGATAATGAAATGTGTGATGAACTGGACTGAACATGCATCTTTCACCACCTGACATTTTGTAGGTCAGACTCTATATCTGATGAATGTATGTTAAAGACAGAGAGGGAAAAGCAGATACCCAGAGATGAGAGAATCTTTCTTTTCCTCAAAATGTCTGCCACATCTAAGGCTAAATTGAATACTTGTGGCATGAACATACATCCGAATGTCTTTTAGAAGATGAGGATCATGATACAATGTTTTGAAATGGAAATTATTCCAACTTTGAAATACTATAACTTACCAAGCAACCAAAGATGCTAGAAGGCCCCAGTACTACATTTAACAGAAATGCAAGGCAAATACAGACAGTTACCCTGCATAAAATTATACACATGATGGTTAAGGGTGGCATTGTTTCCTCTATATAAAGCAAGCTTCAAAGGGAATGGCAATTTTTGGATTAATGGGCAAACAATGCAGAACAAATTACATCAGTAGTAAGTTAAAAGCTCTGTAAAATAGCTTTCCCTCTATTTCTGAGTAATGGGACTGATGAAGGAATGGGATTTTTTTTTTTTTTTCCATCCCCAGCTCTCTTCCCCTGCAATTGTTTAGACTGGAGGATTAACAATCAGAGAGAGCATCTCTGCACTTTGAGAAAGACGCAGCATTCAGTACAGCTACAAGAAAGAATAGCTGAACGAGGAGTTTCATCACTGTGAATCCCATAAAACAAACTGCCTGGCATGTTTTCAGTCATTACCTCTCATCAGAGACCTAAAACAAAAACTGGGATAGGTCTAGGCACCAGCCCGAGAAACTTACGAGTACAAAGTACACCAGAGAGCTACCTAGTCTGTTTAAAACTAAGCTTAAGGCAGTGATTCATACCTTCATAACAATCAAGCATGACAACTGTAAATTCCCTGTTTGCTGGACTTCCTCTTAAATCAAAAGGCAGACAGACCACATTTTATTCAGAATTTTGTAACCAGACTCCCAAACCTGGCAGGTTTGGTTGGATTTTTGGATCCAAGGCCAGGCAAATAGCAGATCCTCTCTGTTCTTTCCTATTCACCTTTCCCATCTCCACCCTGCCCCACTGTGATGTTGCCAGAGGGAGACATCGTATTCTATGCCTAAAGCAAGGACAAAATACATGGGGTGAAATATTGGTCCTGCTAGGTGATTGAGGAGGAGGTCATCCACACTTTTATCATCACCTCTGAGATAAGAAACAAGAGTCACCACTTACAAGGCCCATATTGCCCAAACTTTCCTGTTCCTGCTCTTTTCAGCTTAACCATCACAGCTTCTTGTTCCCACCCTTTGCGAAGTTTCTCAGTTTGTACTGGAAACCTGTAAGGGCAGAGACCCTCCTAACTTATCTGGCTGTTTTGTCACACATCACTGTATATTTAATAATAATTATGCCTCTGCAGAGGTATTTTATTCTCATAGATTCAGAACTATCCCACCAGGATCTTCAGCTACTTATTCATTTTGCTACAGGCTACAACAGAAAGAGTTAGAGAATTTACTGAAATAACAAAGTCATTTTACATACATATGGTCTATGCTTCTGTGCCACAGCAGTAACAGATAAAAAGCAGCAATCTATCATATTTTTCTCTCCTCACTGTACTCACTAGGATCCAAAGTGTGGTACCCATTTTGCTACTAATGCACATGTATAACTCCCACTTATTTACTGTAGTGCCCTCAAGATGTGACAGTTAGCTATGTAATGCACTTATTATTTTTATTCATTCTATTCATTAGAGATGACCGTGTATGGTGCACTTATAGCTTTGCTTTTCTCCACTAGTCATCAGTAATGCCATCTTTTCTAGCTCATGAAAACAAAATGTGTATTAAATGACAAGCAACAACTACATATGTCTCTACCTGATGTTTCACAGCCAGCTTGCCAAGTCTTCTACCCTCCTATGAGCCTGAATAAACCGAAGAGCAATTCAGCTAGGTCAAAAAGTGCTTTTGTGCTAAGCAGGAATCAAGGCTGAATGGTGTGAAATGCCTGTGAGGGAGAAATGCCAGCAGTACTCTCTCGGAGGGCCTTTGACTGCCCTCACGGCAAAGGCTCCAAGACCTTTGGGAGCCCAGGCTGCTCAGTAACTGGAAAGTCAATGTTCCCAGTATTTAAGAAGAGGAGAAATTAGTGATTTCTACTCTGCTCTCATGAGACCCCACCTGGAGTACTGTGTTCAGCTCTGGGGCCTCCAGCATAAGAAAGACGTGGACCTGTTGGAGCGGGTCCAGGGCAGGGCCACGAAGATGATCAGAGGGCTGGAGCACCTCTCCTATGAAGACAGGCTGAGAGAGTTGGGGTTGTTCAGCCCGGAGAAAAGAAGGCTCTGGGGAGACCTTATAGTGGCCTTCCAGTATTTAAAGGGGGCCTACAAGAAAGATGGGGAGGGACTCTTTAATGGGGAGTGTAGTGATAGGATAAGGAATAATGGCTTTAAACTGAGAGAGAGTAGATTTAGATTAGATATAAGGAAGTAGTTCGTCACTGTGAAGGTGATGAGACACTGGAACAGATTGTCCAGAAAAGTTGTGGATGCCCCATCCTTGGTAGTGTTCAAGGCCAGGTTGGGTGGGGATTTGAGCAACCTGGTCTAGTGGAAGGTGTCCCTGCCCATGGCAGGGGACTTGGAACTAGATGATCTTTAAGGTCCCTACCAACCCGAACCATTCTATGATTTTATGATGATTTCTGTCAAAAAGCTGCATGATGGCCATATCTGTCAACATACCCAGCTTTCCCCTGACTATTGCCAAATTTGAACCATCTTCTTTCACTTCTACTGAATAGAAATTCTCCAGAGGGGAGGAGGAGAGTGGAAAAAGCATTTTGTCAGGGAATTACAAACATACTGTCCTGGAGAGAGCTAGGTCGAACTGTGAATTGCTCCAGCATCAGGGAGAATTTGCCTGCTCTTTCAGCTCCATTACATATAATCTGATGGCAACCACACAAGACCCTCACCAGGATCTCTAGGAAAACGTGGTTTTCATACTGAAGTTGCTCAACGACTGAGCTCGCTACTCCTTTCTGCTCAAGAACATTAAAAGACAGCAGAAAAAGAAAAAAGAGGGGAAAAAAAAAAAATCAACCGACCAAACATACCTCTCCCTAGCACCTTCAGTGAGTGATCACTCACTGATGACTGTCAACTCACACTCTCAACTGAGTGATTTTTGTCACCAATTTCTCCTCTCCATTGCTCAAGGCCAGCTCTCGGCTGTTAGAGTTCTACATGTCTGGAACCTGCAGGAGAAAGGGCAGTGGCTGCCAAGTCTTTTCATCATCCTGAACATATAAATAAAATTGTCTTCAAGCATAATGATACTGAAGTCCATAGGTACTCGCAATAGTAAATGTTCCCCACCACCATAACATCAAATTCCAGCAAAATCAAGTATGTGCATAAATATTGGAGAACTTTGCAAAGAGCCTTGTAAAAGACAGTTCTAAGCAAGGACTCAAGTTTCCTTAGCATGTATTTTCAATCCTTAAAATAGTTTCCTGTTTTTTCCAGCAGTTTAGATAAATTTTAAAATAATTCTTTTTGTTGATTTCAAATTTGTTTCCAAACTGTTTGGTCCCCTCAGTCTTCACCTCTCCATCTGAATCATCAGCAGGTGATACACCTTATTTCTCATCCACCTTTCACTTGCACCATTTTACCACAATGCACTGGTACAGGGATAAAATTCTTCAATTGCACAAGAGAGCAAGGAAATACAGTCTCTCTAAACGTATGCAGTTCATTTGAATTTGCCCATTTATGAATTACACTATATAATAAAAGAAGAAACACAGCTTCAGAAAAATCACAGGGAATAAGAAAGGTGCCATAGCTATATTTAATGATTTGTCCATAGGATAAGTTTCCAGAAAGTGAACTTTTACTGCAACAGAAAAATCTCTGAAAAAACTAAGACTAAAGCAAAAACTCCACAGAAATATGTACTGGTCTGCTGTAAAAATTCGATCTGCAAAGACATGAGGACATGCACCAACATAAACACTGATCTGACATATGAATACATGGGGGAAAAAAAAAAACAAACATGACTTGTGTCCTGCTGTGACTTGCCTGCAAAACACTGAGTCCAGAATCAGGACTAAACCTGGTGACACTCTGTGCTCACACAATTAAAGCTTAAACATTTTTAGGAATGATATGTGAAAGATTTGAAGGCATTCAAATAAAAGAGTGGGACTTCTGGTTTCTCCCAAGAGGTAAAGCTTGGCCTGCCTTTAAATCTCCATCTTGAAAAATATTAACTAGATTCCACTTCAAAATGGAACTAGAAACAATGAAACAGGGTTTAGGCAAACTCTCAGAAGTTACTGAGAAACTGTTTCTTGAAGTAATTTTTAAATGATTAGCACTTTTTAAAGTAAGCAATAAAGAGCTAGTCTCCTTTTCACAAAGTAAGTTGAACGCCCACTCTTAACAGCAATATTTTATATATGGTGCATGAAACAGATCCTACTAAGACAGCTATAAAAAACTGGTAAAATCTGACCTTTGATTTTAGGTAAATGTTACGTATTTGAATAAAAGGTTGCATTTATAGGCAGCTGCAGAATTCTTTTTTTATTTTAATGAAATCTCTAGAAGAGCTCAAGAGAATCTAGGGAAACTTTTTAAACAGGCAACACTAATTTTGAACAAATTTTAAACAGACAAGGATTTTCCTCCAACATAGAACTCGTCACCCTCCTTGTTCGGTGTAAATTCAATCTGTTCTGTTTGTATGACATAAACAACAAGCAGTTTCACAGGAATGAGGCAAACCATATGTGAAGGTGTTTTAGAAAGCACAACAGGGAATACACCGAGGAAAGAAGCATCTGCATTTATTTCAATGTCAAATCACATGTATTATAAAGGGAAAGTTTATTGTTTTTATTAAAAAACAGGTTTAATGTATTGTGCTGTTTACTGTTAACTTTTCCTGCCCCTCAGTGTCCTCATCAATATGGCAAAAAAAAATCAGCAGGTAAAATCATAAAGTCTACAGGGGCAGAGGCAGGGTTGCAAAGGGGTCTTCAACCCCATCCACCCTACCCAGGCTGGCATATGCTGCCAAGAACCTATTTCTTCTCCACCCTCCCCTTGCTACCCCCCTCTTGGACAGGGGCCGCATCTGCTCCTGACGGCTGCAAGGGACAACCAAAGCCTGGCCCACCCCACCCCTCCCCCCGGATTCCAGAGGTGCGAGAATATAAATCCAGGTAGGATTTATTTCTTACTGATGCCTGTGTGCAGTGGGACAGCAGCTCATCTCCTGTCTCAAGATGCTGTCTGATCCTGCACTGATGTTGCACTGACCAGCCCACAGCCAAGCCACCATGGCCAATGCGTGGCACTGCTGTGTGGGGCGCTGGGTAACCCCCCACCAAAGGCAGCACCCTACAACACATTATTTTTATAGAAGCTGGCCAGAGTCAGCTTAACACGCTTGGACTTCAGGAGAAAATATTTCAAAGCAGCATTTAGCCTGGGTATGAGCTACAGGCAAGTTGTTAAAAAGCTAATTGCACGGAGACAAAGGATGATCATTACTTTTATATTTATGTGTAATATTAACCCTTAAGAGCTGTGTTTGATGATAAGTTGTTGGTGATTGATTGAAACTGCTGGGGTTTTATTTATATTTAAACTCAAACCTGAAGATTCCTAGTCACAGAAAGTGTTAATGTAATTATTTTTTGTATCAAGACAGATAAAGGTTTATGAAATCTGGGATCTTTTTCCTACCTTCTCTAAAACTTTGCATAAATAGCAGTGTTAAATTGCTCAAGTGCTGAAAGTATTTCTCGGATCTGTATTTATTACACACTTTCAGGAAATCTGGCTTTATAGTGACAAATAGCCATGAAAACCAATTTTTCCTCAAATTTTGCTTGTTTCGGGGAACAGAAGAACAGGGCTAGAAAGCTTCTGACAGCAGGTTTTGGGCTGCAAGGGTCAAAATTCCTCCAAACTTTTTCTCTGTCAAGGTTATAGATTTCACCTGTCTTATTTAGAGAATAGCCACAAAAAATATTCATGTTCTGCTGCAGGTTACACAGGCTTTTAGTTCCAGAAACACAAATTTCTGAGAGAATGGAGGTTCAGAGACCCATGGTACAAGACAAGGTCCTGAGGTTGGCTCTCCAGGAGGGTTGGAAAAGCGCTCGGTGACCATTTAGCAGCTACAGGGCTGTGACGCAGCCAACCACTTCAACAGCGTGCACCTCCCTGTAATATGTGATCACGTTCATCTGTTGTCTTAACCTCTCTTCTCTTATCTTATATTTTGGACTCAACCCCTTCACCACCAAGCCACTGGACCTAAGCAAAAGCCCACTGCTTTCAGCAAGGCTGTATGTGGGCACAGTGGAAGAGTCACTCACATGTAGGCTGCAAGATCGAAGCTGAAGGCTGTGGGCTTCTGCAGCCAGAATGATCTTTTTATTACATCTGTGTATAATGCCCACTGTAAGGAGGTTTGACTATGGCCTACGGACGTGAGACACCACCATCAAATTAATATGAATGGAAAAGGACAAGCATGCTATAGCAGGGGAAACAAAAAAATATCACAAATATCAGAAAAATATTTGTGATCACAAGAGAATATTTTGCTTGTACTCACCAATCTTCCCTTTGGCAAGCCCTACAAGAAAAGAAAAGATGAGAGACAGGAAAGAAAAGAGGAAAAAAATGGGGGGGGGGGGGGGGGGGNCTCACAGTACAACGCTAGCTTTTAATTAATACAGGGTATGTACAACTTTGAAGACTGTTGGTTGTGCAGCATTTTATGATAAATACATTTTATGGGATTTTGTTTTTAAAGAGGATTTTGTAAAATAACCTAGCCCAATAAATGATTTACCAGCTGCAATAAAAGATCAAGGAAATTGCTCAGATTGCATCTTGGAGCATCTAAAACCCTGAATTTTATGGAGATCTAAGCTGCCCCTAGATCCACAGTCCTATTAAAAATTTTTTGTAGTAGCTAATTATCTTGCATTGCATTTTTTAAAAGGTAGCAATCCTAGCAGAGAGGAAGGTCTGGAAACAGACAAAGAGGAGTTGATGCCCTTTGATGGAGAAAGTAAGAGAGAAGAAAAAGAGAAGAGATAGACAGAAGCGAGTAACAACTGAAACATCATGCTGGTATGGTAATAAATAGAGCTAACAACTCTTAAGGTATCAGATATTCCTTCAATCACACAGGGAAACTGAATTACCTTTAAGTTTAAAAAAAATATATTATTAAGGATACATTCTTTACATGGCATGCTAAGAGTAATATCTATATTACTTGACCAAGAGTGGAGTAATTTATTTTCCTATTTTTTTTTCTTTCTGATAAAGATGACATTTTACCACAAGCAAAGCAGAAAGCAAAGACATGCTCTCTAAATTCGGTTTTGTTCTAGCCTTATTGGACTTTCACATAATAAATAAGTAAACAAAGCAAGCTCTGGCCCTTCTTTCAAACAGGATGACAAAGACAGTAAATAGAATGGCAAATTGAAATTATAAAATACTAGACTCAGATGTCTTCACAGAAAGACAGGCAGCACAGTCACCATGAAGCATGCCTTGTAGCCTTTTTTTCTTACCAGGAATATACAGTTCATACCCTGTAACTTACTGTGCTCAGGCATACCTCTGCCCCCCCAGGGAACCCTAGCGAAGCCAGTGACCCCGCAGGCATGGGGCTCCAAAGTCAAGTGGGCTTCCTAAGAAAGGACGAAACAAGGAAAAGGAAAAAGGAAGAAAGAAACATAACTTTTTCTCGGTCCCCAAATCCGACAGCAATGTGCATGTCTACTTAGACAAATGCCTGTTCCCTCTGCTCCTCTGGGCAACTCGTGCAATTGCAGAGGCCACAGGCTTCAAAGCCTGGGGCCAGGCTGCTGCAGGGATAGTGACCAGAAACCAGTACGTGCTCCAGTGCTAAGGATGGACTTGGGCCCCTGTCCCAACACTTTCAAGCTGAAGAACTTTGAAAGGAATAAAGGATCAATGCTGCTGACTTTAAACCTTCATTGTATCACTGTAAATCTGCAAGACGGAAGAGAGACAGTGAAGTTCACTGCCACAGAAAGCAAGCACCTTGAGATAGAAAGGACATATGATAATTTAGTTAATTTAATTTGAAAATTGAGGTAGGCAAAATAAAACAGTGGGAGCCAGCAAAGATACTTAGATCAACACTGCTACTCTAAAATCTATTCCTAAATTATGGCCAGGATGGGAGAGTCCTTAATTGTCAAAAATAACCACAATTAATTCAGCAGAATTATGGCAATTATATGATTGTATGATATTTTTCCACTTGGTTGCTGCCTCCCGCAATACTCAGGGCTGACCACCTGTAGGGCTGAGTTCAGATTTCTATAGTGAAAATGCACTTTGTGTCTGTAGGGTCTTTACCTAACTTTCTGCCAAACTTTAAACGCACCAAATGAATGGGGCAAGTGAGAGTAGGGAACAACAGGACTAGTGAAACTG
This sequence comes from Pandion haliaetus, assembly GCA_013401275.1. NCBI lineage: Eukaryota > Metazoa > Chordata > Aves > Accipitriformes > Pandionidae > Pandion > Pandion haliaetus. The sequence goes on from VYZV01025365.1 coordinate 82,637, forward strand.
AAGGCTGCTTGGCTTGCCTGATTAAATAATCCTGCTTTCAAATGTTTTGACAGGGAACTAATTTAAAACTAAATTTTCACAGACATCCACCCTATTCTGATGCTCATTTTCTGGATGCTTCATTTGAAACACTAGGGGCTGATCTGCAGAAGACCACAGGTGCCAGAGATGTACACTATAGTTGGGTTTTGAACATTCAAAACACAATACAGAGCTATGTGAAAGACTTTCAGATCATTTCATTTAGTGAAGGATTGGGTCTTCATTGTTTTCCACTAATTACAAATAACTGTCCAACTTTTGCAGTTACCTAGAAGATGAAATCCCAGGAAAAATAATTATAAGTAAATGAAAAGACTTCATTTTGATGCAGTCTTTTTAATTTCACTTTAATTTATATTTTCATTTTAAGTTATTCCCCATAAGTGTATTTTACAATAGAGAAAAGTAATAATATTTAAAGTAACATCCAAGAAAGGTAGTGTATTGCTCTTAAAATGCTGAAAAGATTTTGCTAGAAATCCTCTTTCAATTTTTCCCCGACACAGCTCTCAAAGCAATGCAGCAACATCAAAATTGCATTCTCAGACAAAAAATGTTTCCAAATTTTTTCTAATCAACTTCAATCATAAATAATACTAAGGAGTCAAAGAAAATCCAAGTCTTTGGTTACTTATAAGTGCTGGAAATATCTTACTTCATATCCCTACCTGTGAAGGTGAAATAACACCCCTTCCTTACTTCACAATGATTTTGGGAAGAAAAAGTAACTCCTATTTGTAAAGTTCTATTGGAAAGGAAAGCATGAGGAAATCGGTAATTCTGAATTCCAGGCAGGGTCTGCATGTTGTAAATAAGGCCAGGGGCCACAGTGACCAAAAAGCAGAAAAAAAAATCCTTAATATTTACACAAATAAACAGTGCACACACAGAAAAATGAGCTCTGTGGAAAAATAGCATATGATGTCATAATCATAACACATATGCACAAAGGGGACAAACTGACATTGCTTTGGTAATTGTCAACCTGTGTTGGATTTTGCAGCCTAACAACAGTCATCTGAATGTAGATACCTCTATAATGAAAGAATAACAAGACATACTTCAGGGTTGTGAAACTATTTGATGCTAGAGATTACTTACCATACAGAAAAAGTGTATTTCTCTAACTCCTCCAAGTAAAAATTGCTCTCTGCAGATGCTTTCCCTTCTTCTGGGCTTGCATTGTTCCCAGGACCTGATTTTTCCTGATGATGTTGGTCAGGTGAGTTATTCCAGCTGATCTTTAAATGAAAAGAAAAAACAAGTTAGAATTGTAAGATAATCAGCTGGGCACAGCTAGCAAAGAAAGAGCTGCCAGTTTCACTCTGTTTTGAACTTCTAGCTCTGTTTTATTCCTTACTCTGTAACAAACCTGGAAAACAGCAGTGGAAAAGCTGGCTCAAAATGCTATAGAATGGAATGAAATGGAATGGAATAGAATAGAAATTTCAGTTGGAAGGGACCTACAACAATCATCTAATCCAACTGCCTGACCACTTCAGGGCTGACCAAAAGCTAAAGAATGTTGTTCAGGGCATTCTTCAAATGCCTCTTAAAACACTGACAGGCTAGGGCATCAACCACCTCTCCAGGAAGCTTCTTCTAGTGTTTGACCTCCCTCGCAGTAAAGAAATGCTTCCTAATGCCCAGTCTAAACCTCTCCTGACACAGATTTGAACCATTCCCATGCATCCTGTCACTGGATACCACAGAGCAGAGCTCAGCACCTCCCTCTCCACTTCCCCTCCTCAGGAAGCTGGAGAGAGCAATGAGGTCGCCCCTCAGCCTCCTTTCTCCAAACTAGACAAGCCCAAAGTGCTCAGCCGCTAATCACAGAATGTGCCTTCCAGACCTGTCACCAGCTTTTTTGCCCTTTGCTGGACGCATTCAAGGACCTTCACATCCTTCTTAAATTGTGGGGCCCAGAACTGCACACACAGTATTGTTCAGTGAATTGATTTATGTTCCTATAAGGCTGTGGTTTCACAACTCTCTCAAGGAGGCATAAGCTCTTGTTGACACCAGAAGTCATCCAGCCTTCCTCTACCCTCTTGTTTTTTCCTGTGTTGCACACCACACTCCGTCAGCACGAAAATTTGGACATCCACATAGCAAAACATATGGAGGGAACTGATCCGGGAAGGGAATTAATGCTGTTTGGCCTCTTTCTTTTTTTTTTCCTTTTATTAACTGGGTTAGCTCTCAGCTGGACCCATTCTGCTCCAGGCCACCCTGCACCGGTGCCAGCACAAGGGCGGAGAGGGACAGTACTGCATCTTTCAGTGCTGGTGCCAGTTTATGCTGATTTAAACTATTCCTTGAGCTACAAAGTACAGAATCCTAATCTGTGCTCATATCTGGAATGATATTTGTGCATGCACAGGGCCCAATTCAACACTGGCATCACCTTTCTCTGGAAAGACCTCTGGACAGAGCACCAGACATCACTTCCACCAAGAGACACAATGAGGTCATAACTTACCAAACAGACATCCACAGGTGACTTCATGAAGCTACCTATTAAAACCTTCCTAGGCACAATACCAAACTCTGTAACAGGTTTGTTAACATTTAGCGAACAAGCCTGGAGAGAACAAACCTGTTATGTTCGAACTAGAAACAGGACTCCGTTTTTGTTCTTTCTTTTAGACAGGGAGGTTGAAAGTATGCTCTTTAGAGGTAACCAAAAAGGGAGATTTTGTTTCTCCATCCCTTGATGCCGATTTTATAGAGCAAGTGGTTGAAATTTTCTAGCCTATACTAGAAGATAACCTAAATTATTTAAGGTCCTTTTTGACTTTCGCATTTATGAAATCTGTAACGAACAAAACGTGTAAATTTATTTTGTAGATCTCAAAAAATCTCAGAGTTTCTAGGGAACACAGCACCAGCATTAGATGTAGTCACATCACTGTATACTTTGCTAATTATGAAAACTACAAAGATTTTTATTTTTTTTTAACTCGGTAAACCATTTTGCTCTAAAAGGCAAATTTGTATTCTGAAGCTTGGATTACATAGATGACATCCATGCTTTTAATTTTAATTTTAAGTTCATATCCATACCTAAATAAAGTTAAAAATTGTTAGCAGTAAATATGATACAATCATCACGTTTTCAGCAGTCATTGGAAAAGCTGCAACAAGCAACAGAATATATTGTCAAAATGCAACTCTATGTAAACATGAATAGTTAAGGCAGAGTAGAAGTGGGTAGCATGCTTAAAGCTGTTTTCAAATACTAAGACCAGGGAGCTACAGATAGCATTGCATTTCACCTAGCCACATGACTGCCCAACTTAATTCCCTAGAAAAAGTCAAGGTTTCAGAGTAGATAGTGCGTGCAATGTATCTTGCCTGCACTGACACTGTTTCTGTGAAACTATCCCTGTGCAATGTAGATATAAAAACATTATTTAAGACATAAATCCCAAAGGTCTTAAAGAGTATTATGAGTTAATTTCTCTGAGACTATGTTTGATCTTGTCTGAAGTACGAAAGCAGAAGCTCAGTCACCTGCACGAGGATGGGATTATGGCCACACAATATATTTTACTTCTCTGAGAAGTCACTGACTAGGAGCATTGTGTCCTTCATAGCCACTGTTCAATATCTTGAATACATGCAAGAGTGTGCACACTCATTGCAATAAAAACTAAGTTGTCACTAATGCCCATGACTCAGAAGATACTCAGTGGGAGACTATTTGCAACTCAGCATACATGAATTTGGGGGCTTGGGGGGAAAAGCAATAACACCTTTGGTTTTGCTCATATATCCTATATTACCCAAAAAGGTGAGGACAGACCCAAAGGTCTTCCTGTTTGCTTTTGTTGCAAAAAACAAAACAAAACAAAACAAAACAAAACACAACTATTTATGAATAGAAAAGGGACAGCTGAGGAGAATAATCCACTACATGAACTTCTGTCTTCTGCCTTCAGTCTGTTCTTTACATTCGTTTGTAATTGTTTCCAATATGTGATTGTTGGGTAAAATTATTTTAGAAGATGGTTTCAGTTCCACAGATACAAGTAAGCCCAAATGACATAATTCAGACCAGTGTCTAAATCGTGAACATGCTAAAACAAGGATCTCTCTAAACATTAGGGTTCACTTATCCCATTAAAAGAGGGGCTCTTACAACCTTTTAAAGGAGATTTCATATGCTCACACTTCTTTTGTGCAGAAGTATTCTCATAAGAGGCTCAGTTCAGAAATCTATTTTAACATGTCAATAACTGTAAGCTTGTGAGTCATTTCACTGAGCCCAAAGGGACTAGACAGTGCTGAATTACCCATAGGCTTACGCACCTTACTGAAACCAGGTCACTTTAATGTGGCTTTGAGAGCCACCCACAACTGACGTTCCTATAAGAGCATGGCATTTTGTTCAAAGGCAACGTGCTATTATGGGATTGTAGGAAATGAATTTCACTCTGCCACTCCCATGGGTTGGGTTGCTTTGCCCATTACACCCACTCCATCAGTCCTTAAATCGGTCTTCCTACAGACATAAGGCTACACACGCACACACACGCATGCCCGCATCAGTCTGCAGTTATGTTTATATACAACTCTGGTTTCTCCAAGTTATCCTTACATCCCCAATGAAATAAAACACTTGAAAACTTCCTCATTTAAAATCAAGGGAATTTCCAGTTGGCAAATCTGGTTTTGCTCATAGATATTTATACATAGATCATCACGCTACTAAAGTCAAAGTTGTGATAGTAATTCCCAGATGTTGAGTATTTGTGCCACAGTACATGTACAGGTATAAACACATAGTACACAAATTTGTGAGTACTCTGAGTACTGTGATGACTTTTTTCCATGGGCAATTAAAAGCATTAAAAATGTTTCAGAGTACAACTAGAACAGGGTGAGACAAATTGCCAGAATGTTTAATTTGAATATTCATGTTTGCAGTTATAGTTCACTGCAGCCATACTGATCTAAGGATGGAAGCAGAGCAACACTTACAGAGTAAAATTGCATCCTTCATTGGAAAATATATCATTTAGAACAGATAATGCAGGTAGAAGAAATTCTCAGGAATGCAGAGTCGTCTTTGTGTCTTAGTTCTCAGGATTTACATTAAATTGGAAAGTTCCAGCATTATCTCACCCAGAAAGCAGTGTCATGATGCCAATGTGATTTCATGGTAACTTGTACTGATGACACAATATTTGTTCACAAATTAATTATGTCCTTGACCAAGATACCACAAATAAGGATACTAAAAGTATCTGATGGTCAGGGTCTTCTGCACAAGAGAATGAGAGCTTGAAGGTTATAGATGCACAGGAAATCTATCTTGTGTTTAAACATTACTGAAATAACATCATCCTGCAGTGCAGCCTTGATCAAGCTGCTGTTGTCCGATTACTGGATGGTCTTTCCTACTACTCCTTTGAAATTCCTTTGCTGGAGAGATTAGCTCCCCACAGATCTGTGCAGGAGACAGCAACACTCCTGGCCATGTGAAGCCTTATGGTAGCTGTAACAAAATTCACAGTGATAGACTGAAGAAACACAACAGCAACAACAAGCAAGCCCACAAATCTTTCCTCATATGGCACAGGTAGAAGCTCCAGTGGCTTCACTGTGCGCTTTAAGGCAGATGGTGATGTTCAGACCAAGGCCAGTACCTTGCAATGTCCTCCTTGACCTTCCTTTGGCCAAAACGAGTCACAGTGTTCATCTGCACTGCCACAGCAGTCTTGCTTAAAATTGTCCTCTGTTAAAAAAAAAAAAAAAAGAAAAACCACACCACATATTTTTATATTGGTGCATAAGACAAAGCTCTGTGAAAGGAAGGAGCTGGATTTTGTTCCCTCTCCCACCAAGATCCCGCGTGACTCCAGGCAGCTCACTTTTTCCCCTCCGTCCTAGTTACAAATAGGTGGTTAGTTCTCTCCTACCTTCCAGAAGTGTTAGGATGATAAGTGCAGAGACTTCAGATACTGTGGTGCTGGTACAATTGTATAGATATAAGGTCGGGGAAAAAAGTAGAAGTCAAGAAATAACAGATACAAGAAGAAAGACAGTGAAGGGTGTTTCAAACACCCCAGGATGTGTTCTTTGGAAAAGAGAAGGAAGCTCACTTGCTTGTATGGGCGTGGTTGTGGATTGAAAATGAGGCACAGGGATCCAAATACTTGTGTTTTCTAAGCAGTGTTTACTCAAGTAGCGTGCCCCTCAAACTCCTGAAAAGCAGTGACCTGTGGAGTGAATAAAAATACACTCCCACATCATAGGAAGCAGTAGTGCGATGGAAATAAAGGTCTGTATTACACTTCTTAATGTATGGCACATGGAGCATAAGACAAAAACATGCATAATGATTTTTTTTTTTCCAGTTACTTCTACTTCCCCTCAGTAAAAGACAGTCAAATGTACTTAAAATCACAGTACAGGCAAGATTTGCTCTTGGGTATTATAGCTGTAGATATACAATATACACATATACACAGTCACAGCTTTCAGCCTGTGCGTGTATATACATATGGATAACTTTCTATTTCTTGCTTTATATATATATATACGCACACACACATGTATAGGTGTATATATGTTGAGCATTCATAGTGGATGAGGTATTTACAGGTATTTACATCATTTGGGGTGAAAGAAGAGGTCTACTGAAATCAGTGAAACTGCATAGAAGACAGCTGCGGGGTATGTCATGTGTGTGCACACATGCAGTATAAACAGTTCAAACTGTCTCCACATATTCCATATATGTGATACTTGTATGGACCTATGAACACATACTAAAATATAAACATACCTTTATAAAGAGGGTTATTGTGGTTTTCTTTGTT